>WCAA01000022.1:0-286241 GCA_010623925.1 Antarctomyces pellizariae | reverse complement strand
CATTCCAATAATCAGCATCCCAATAATTAACATTCCAATAATCAGCATCCCAATAATTAACATTCCAATAATCAGCATCCCAATAATTAACATTGCAACCACATGCCTACCAACTGTCAACGAGGCTTTCATCTCAAACGCGCCAAGCTATATCACCCGGCCCGTTCCAGCATGGATACTTACTGGCCAATTTGCCTCAGAATAGAATCCTGACCACACGAATATCTTTGTTGGTCGAGTTCTACGGAGCCCTGGCTTGTGTTGCGGCTACTTAGTCAGCGGAGGCCGCCAAAATTGTGCTTCTGCGGCCTTGGAAGATGGGTCTGACAGTTAGATCCACTTTCCTCGGTCTCAGCGCCTGTATCCTACAACAGAGACGAGAATAACCATCGAGAGCGTGATGAAGGAGACCTGGGTCTTCACTTCATCCAGACGCCCCAGAAAGGTTGAGCATATTCTTTGCGGTTGACAGAGGGTTAGGCAGCCGCTGCGGTAAGCATCTCGATTAACTCGTCCCAAACAAGCATCTCACGCGGCGTCTGACTGAGATCGCGGTTGCCGAGACATCAAATGGCGCCCTCCAACGCCAACCTCCTATTCTCCAATTTCGGTACTCGAAGGGTTGTGTGCCCACTTCAAGATTAGAGGAGCAAATATACAGTATCATTTCACTCTTCTTCTTCTCCTAGCTGTTGCTCGCAATCACACTACCAGCACGGGAAGAAAGGACTTTCTTTTGATCGAGGGAGATAATAAGATTAACGAGCTACGGTCGCGACCTCTTTTTAATCATGAGATGCTGACGGCGCTCATCGAAACGGTCGCGTTTATCAGTTTTGTTTGATGATCTGCTCGTCTCAAGTTTCTGTTCTCCTGGGTCGCCAAGGATGGATTATGGCAGCTCTGTCTAATGCAGTTCTAAGCTCTTCCTTGCTTCCTTCCGAACTCTTTTATGCCACTCTCCCGCAACCCGTGAAAAAGGGGCTGCGAGCCTCGCGAGAACCTGAAACAACAGGCTCCAAGATCAATTCGTCACTGTCCACTCTGCAATCTTTTACGCTCCGTTCCTGGCGTGGTCGCGACGATACCAGGTACTCGATCACGTCAGTGCTTTATTGCGAAACAGCCACGTTCAGAACCCCTACGTACCGGTTGGCCTAATACTTTTTATTACTCGGTACTCAGTAAGACGAAATTTAAAAACGAGAGTCGTTCAAATCGAGAATGCATGATCAAACCTCTTCACCAGGACCCTCAGCCTCCAATTGCCTTTTCACCTATACTCTTATACTCTTTGAACTATATCTCACAGCAGATTGTACTCTTCGAGTAGTGCTCGACGCTGGACTAGCGGAGGCATGTTATTTGTGCTCGTACAAGGTAGACTAGCAGAGCACCGGACCCACATTCAATGGTTAGAAAGGCTTGTATACTAAAATTCGGGCATCCCTTCATAAGCTTCTTCGAAAATGACATCTCGTGTAGTAGTTGTATTTCAGCTAAGCAATGTGCGATGAAGCCTGTCGTCTGGTAGCTGAATAAATGCCACCGACATCCCAAAAACATATCGCCAGGCAAAACAACGCTCTACCCGATAATCTGGCCATGTCCATGTCCACGATCGTGGCCAGGAACAGGCTGCAACTGACCATTCACTATCGCCAGCCGAACCGCCTTCTTCCTCCTGACCAAGTCACCCACTACACCCCTCAAATATGTTCTCGCAGCCTCAATATCCTCCCTACTCTCCGTACCCGTCTTCAAAGCATCCAGCATTAGTCTAACCTGTGTCTCGCTCTGCAAATTAGGACAAGTGCGTCCTTGTCCAAAATGCGGAATGCCACACAAGCCGCAATGTTCATATCCAGCGCGCTTGAGCGGACAGTAGCCCACAGGGTGAACCTGGCGACATGCGAGGCATTGGCGTGGCTGTGCGCCTTCGATGGGGAATTGCTGGCCTGAGCCTTGGGTGAAGGTTGGCAGGTTGCTGCGAACTACTTTGACACGGTAAAAGTCGTCGACTGGGAGGAAAGTTAACATATGAGCTGGCCAGATGGGTATATAAAGGACGCGAAGAGCGACGCCGGAGGAAGAGCAAAGTAAGCGCTTTAATCAGAGCTCGGAACCACTGAGGCCTTGGGCGAGTCGGGAGAAAGAAGGACGGGCGCAGCTGCTGTTCCCTCCTGTCTGACCTTGTCAACAGCTATATCCGGGCAGATAGGCGGGCACGCAGGAAGGACAGGCAAAGCAGCTGTCCCCTCCTGTTTGACATTGTCAATAGCCATACCCAGGACGATAGGAGGAGGCGTAAGAGGAGAACCTTTCAAGTCATCGTCTGGGGAGAGAAGAAGCGGCTTGAACGGAGGGAGCTTCAATGGCTCTCTCACCCACAACTTTCTCTCAGCCGGCGGCACTGGCGCCATAACTGCAGGAAGAACGCTGGCGCCAGCCAAATGTGACTCAAGTCCTTGCTTGGCAAGATTCTTGGCTTGCGACTTCACAGCATTCTGCAGGTTCTTCGCAAATTTTGAGTCGCCACTTGCAACACCCTTTGGCTTGCGAACGCGCGGCTTTTTGACAACAGGAGTCTTTACCACGCCATCTTGGACTGCCGCCTTTGGCTTTCTCGGGGCAGCCTTCTTCGGGACGGTCTTTTTGGCAGTGGGGGTTTCAGTTCCGGGCGGAGAGGAACCAATCTCGGCCGCGAATTTCGGTTGCTTCTTGGGGGTACGCTTGGAAGGGGTGGACGGGACGGGATTTTTGGCCTGCCTACCTTTGCGGGCATGGTTCTTATCTTGAAGCTCCTTCGGGATGAAGAAGTCGCCATCGTGATCGGATTCCTCCTCGCGATCAGACTCGCTTTGACCTCCCATCTCGAAGTCGCTATCTTCAGGCTGTTGCTTGCCTGATTTTCGACGGTTTGCGGTGTCCTCAACAATGTCGTTGTGATAAGCGGTGACCTGTGGAGTGTTAGTTCAGTTGAAGCAAGAAGAGAAAGGAAAGGAATAACAACCTGGCGAACACGTTTTCCACGTCCAAACTGCTTTTGCTTGGCAAGCTCCTCTCTTTGAGCCTCCTCCTCTCTCTCCTTCAGAATCTTCTCCCATACATCTGCGCTTGGTGTTGGCTCCCTGGCATCTGGGTCGCCGACGTCGTCACCAAGAGTAGCGGTGTCGTTCTGCCAGATTCTGGCAAACGAGAATTGAGACTCGGCAGTCTTCTCCTCTGAGGTCTCTGTTTGCTCAACCTGAGAACGATCGAGGAGCTTGTCAACTGACGCAGAATCGTATTTGATGTCATTCTCGTCGTTCTCCTCAAATAGGGCTGCGGCGCCGTGCTGCAAGATAGTTTGAACGTCAACTCCGGCATCATCATCCTCGCCCATGCTTTCAATGATAGCTTGATCAAGTGCCATTTTCTTGCGGCCAATCTGGACGATCTTCTCCTCGGCACTGTCCTTCGTCATCAGTTGGAAAACCAGAACTTTGTTCTTCTGGCCAATGCGATGAGCCCTGGAAAGAGCCTGCAGATCCTGGTGGGGATTGAAATCTGGATCCATGATAATGACAGTATCAGCCGTCGCAAGGTTGATACCGACACCTCCAGCACGAGTTGAAAGAAGAAAGGCAAAGAGCGGAGAGTCAGGGGCATTGAACGCATCAATACGCTTCTGCTTCTCTAGTGTTCCGACAGATCCATCCAAACGATGAAACTGCATGTCTAGGCCGATGAGAAAGTCCTCGACGATGTCAAGTTGCTTCAAAAACTGACTGAATATAAGAACTCTGTGGCCGCGTTCCTGCAACTTAGGAAGCATGATCTCGAGCAGCTGCAGCTTTGATGATGCATCCACAAGATTGCGATGAAGCACCGTCCGGGTCTGGTTTCTCTCTTCGATAGCTTCACTGTAAACGAATGGATGGCACAAACACTTGCGCAGCTGCATCAGGATGTTGTTCAAGCCGCCTCTCTCCTGTGGCTTGAGAGATGTGTGATCTTTGCCATAAATGGCCTTGAGAAGCTCAGGACTCTTAGCGAGAATAGACTTGTAGAGCTTCTTCTGGACAACGCTCATAGTAACCGGGATAATAACTTGTGCCATAGGTGGAAGAAACTTGAGCACCTGCACCTTCGTACGGCGGAGAATCAACGGCTTGATAAGAGCCCAAAGCTCGCCCACGTTCTCGTTCGTCAAGGTCTCGTACTTGGCATCCAACTTAGAAGCGTCCACACTGCTGTCCAAGAACTGGAGAAGTGTGAAGAGTTCTAGCTTATTGTTCTGCACAGGAGTACCAGTAAGCAGAACTCGCCATGGAATCTTGAGGTCTTGCAAGGCGCGATAAAGTAAGTTCTTATCGTTCTTGAGACGCTGACCTTCGTCAACAATAAGACCCGACCACTTAATCTTCTTGAAAAATTGGCGACTCTTCTCATCAACTGGAGCCTCGTATGAAGTGACGACGATGTGTGCAGCGAGCTCCGAGCAGCCACCCGGGAATAGCTCATATTCCATTGCAGTCTCCCTTGCCTCTTTTGTACCGTAGTACGCAACAACGCGGAGCTGTGGGCACCACTGCTTGATCTCACGGCGCCAGTTAGGGCACGTGGAGTTAGGAACAACGATCAAGAACGGATAGCACGCCGGCTTTTCAGTAATCATGGCAGTAAGCGCTGCAATAACCTGGATTGTTTTACCGAGGCCCATCTCGTCAGCCAAAATGACGTTCTTCTCCTCATGAAAGTTATAGCAGAGCCAGTTCATTCCATCCATCTGGTACTCCATTAACTTGCCACCAATAAGTGCTTTCGGTTGCTCACGCATGACGAGATCCTTATTGAAGTCGGCTGCTCTGTAACTGGCAAGGCGTTTTTCGGCTGTTCTTTTCACCAGTGGCTTGAAATATTTTCCAGCAAGGTACTCGCAATATGCTGCTTGGAAGTCGGCATAACGCTCTGTGTCCTCAACTGGTGGTGGGCTTTCCCATACAACCTCCTCATATCCAAGGCCGATCATCTTCACGAGAACTTGATCGACTTCGGTGATGCGAGCTTTGTCGACTTCCTCCGTATGTGTAGATACACGACTGGAATACTTGACATCAAGGACGATCTCAATTCTTAGATACTCCTCTGGAATGGCATCCTTCTCGGTCATGATCGGAGTACCACTGTTCAGCTCATAACACTTGCGCGAGAATGCCTTCCTCATGGATGTAGACATGACTCCCCAGCACCAAGCTCCTGGCATCCAGGTGCACCTGAAGTAGGACATCTCCTCCCATCTCACGAGGTACTCCTTGGCATCCTCTTCAAGCGTATCTACGGTGTCGTCTGGGGAGTAGGCCTCCTGATCGACTGGTCTCCATGCGACGATTCCTGAGGGCTTCGCCGGGGCTTCGAGGCAATCCTTACACTGCCAGTGCTTGGAATATTCACCAAAGCGATACTCGATGTTTTGCTCCTCATCCTCAGATGTATGCGAATGCTCGCTCAGTTGTGGCAAGTGGTTAAGATGGCAACCTCTTTGGCACTTGGTGCATCGGAAAAGGAGAACCAGCGTGTTGTTGATCTTCTTTGGGGCAACTTCGGCGATTGGGTCGACTCCATTATTCTCCTCTCTAATTTTCTCCTCTTGAAGAGTCGTCTTCTGGACCGAGAATGGTTTGCACGAGACGCCCCTCTCTTTGCACTCCCAACAGCAACCAAGATCTGGAGCTGCAGGATCCTTCTTCTTGGCCAAGCCGACGCAACGCTTGCACTGTAACACAAAGTTGTCTTCGCCAATTTTGGTAACAAGGTGATCTCTCCTGTTGCGTTGTCCTAAACATATCTTGTGGATGGCGGTAGTGCAGCCCTGGCATTGAATGAGAGGACTGTTGCCCTTATTAGAGTTGTTGCCATATTCGCCACAGACGTCACAGAAGTTGTTGTGGTAGAACCTGAACTCGTTCTTGGCTGGCAGTTGCTGGAACACCTCGCGAACAGTGACCGTCCTTGGTGCAGAAACTGAGGTCACAGAGTCGTCGGCGTAAACCTCTTCGTCGTCCTCGAGGCGTTCTCTCATGCTCTTGGAGGCTTTAGTGCTTCTTCCAGATTTTCTGGTTGGCACAACCTCGACCACGGATGCACTGTCGGACTCATCCAATACGGACGTGCGACCGCCTCTGGTGGTGCGGCCACTCTTGTTAGTAGTCGCTCTTCCGCTCGTGCGACGGCCTTTGGCTTGCATTTTGATCGACTCGTTATCATCATCGTCGTTCTCATCCACAAAGTACTGCAAACGTGTCTCGGAGATAGGTTTCGCCTTAATGCGGGAGCGTGTAGAGCGTGCAACTGGCGCGGCGTCCACAACCTCAGAATCGACTTCAGACGCAGCTCTGCGGTATGGTGGTACGGAGGTCTTTCCCGATGAGCGCCGTGCAGTTCCAGTGCGCTGTCTCTTCGCATCAGATTCGGATAATTCCTCCTCGTCGCTTGGAGCAGCAAACTTGTATTTCGGTTTTGGGCTATTGCGATTGCGTTTGCCGACTGAAGTCATACTGGTTTGCCTTACGGAACGGTCCTCTTCGTCGGATGATTCTTTACCAATGTGACTCGCTTTCTTAGGGCCTGGCGAACGATACTCCTCGTCATGGTTCCCCTTGTTGAACATATCGAGCTTCTTCTTGCCGTTAGGCATCTTGAGAAGAGTTTTCTTGACCATCTGTTGTCGATATGTGAGCTCCGAGCGTTCTGAGGTTGTATGTGACAGTTTTGGGTGGCAAAGAAGAGCTTGTCAATTGACTTCAGATTGACAGGCTAGTTGGCCGGTGTAGAAACAAAGGTGAGGCTAGCTATATCAAGCTGTGGTTGTTGATCCTTGGTGGAGACGATGAAGGAAACAAGTTGTGACTTGAAAAGAAAGGTTGGCTAGCGTCTCGGCTAAACAAGGTTGGGATGTGGTGCGAATGAAGCAGGTACGATCTTGTACTAGCAGCAATATATACGATCCACAGCCCTGCTTACGAGGCCAATATGCGAAGTTCAACTCGGAATGGGGCTGCACTGAAGTGAATGTGAACTTACAGTCTCCTGTCTACCGTCCACAAACTGAACTCTATAGCGGCCATTTGATGCACCCTGATCGAGTATGCGCTCTACTGTGTCGTCTTCTGGTGGCTCTGAGACTTCTTGATATTCATTACGGTTCAGCGGCTTCGGTACCGCAATATTGATCTTCATGTCGGCGCTCTCTGATGTGGCCTCGCCGTCTCCAGATCCCGTTTCGTCCTCTATGGTTGCAACAGCCTGCTCTGCAACTTTGGATGTGGATCGTCTTGGTCTATGGGACAGGCGGCGTTGCGTCGGCGGTGCTTGTTCATTAGGCGAGGCAGAAGCTTCCACCACAAGCTTCTCCTCAGGCAACTCCAGGTCGCCGTTTGGCGACTCCAGGCGTGGCATCGTGCCTCTCAATCACCGTTGCGTCTTGCGCTCCTTTGAACTTTAACCCTTACTGTTGTGGTTGGTTACTGATTGATCGCGAGTTAGCATCATTTTGACAAGGTAAGGGCACCAGGATGCACCGTAGCCTACCTGAACCACTGGTGGTATAAAGATATATGGACTTCTACTTCATTTTTATGCGCTTGTTTTGTGATGCTACATCAGCCTTGAGGGCGATGTCGTTAATTGATTAAGTTGACGCGCCTTATCTTAGTGGACAGGGACGCGATTAGTCGCGTATAGCCGTTTTGGCTCACCCGGCATATCTCGGCATTTAACTTCCTCGTCTATCATTGAGATTATTAACTAACATATAGATTTGCAAATTGGGCTTCCTAGGGCGTTGGTACGCTCAAAGTGTCTATCATAAACAAGCAAGGTATTAAAATTGGGGTTTCTATCAATGTTCACTCCTGAATACGATACCAACTGATGATGCTCGGAAGCTCCCGACGGCCGCTAAAAAGTTCCAAAGTCCCTGTCAAAAAATCCCCAAGGTCTCTCCGCAGGGATACCACATTTCCTCGCGACCTTTTCTGCCTTCTACACCCAGCAGCATTACCCTTCCAACCCGATGAGCAGTCACGTTCTTTCTGCCGGATGCCAGCGCATAGGCTCGCGCTTTATTGTTCTTCCATTTCTCTATCCTCACCTTACTGCCCGTAATGTCTCCCTCAACAGCGCAATCGGCAAGGGCTTGCGCAAATCTCAAGGTGTGGGATTCCGTGGCAGAGAGAGACCAACGCGCCATACCCCGAACAGTGATGTGCGCATTCGCGCCGGCAAGCGGGAGGTCAAAGACGACTCGCTTCCGCCCAAGAGATCCAGAGCCTCTAGGTTCCATGATCCAGACTCGAGCTTTGGAAAGCGCTCAGCGGTTGGACAGGAGAAGAAGAGCAAGGTCGCTGAGAAACGAGAGTTTACAAGGCCCAGAATCGACTATGAGAAGCATGAGAAGAACAAGAGGGCTGCAGAGTCGGACAGAAAAGCAATAGAGAGAAACCCTGAGAAGAATAAGGTCAGCGCAAGCAGGCTGGCATATCTTGCAAGAGAAAGTGGCACTGGTGGATGGAGGGAAAAGGAGGCAGAACACAAGCCTGCCAAGGTAGATCCTGAAAACGAAGCATTTGCTGCAAGGAAAATACTAGAGAGGGAAAGGGAAGAGAGGCCTGAGAAATCTTTCTCGGACGACAGGTCGTTCAAGAAGGGTGACTTCAGCATAAATCGCACGGAGAAGCCAAGGTACGATAGGGAGGAGAGACCATCATATAACAGAGACGAGAGACCAGCCTTCGACAGAGACCCCAGAAGCGATGCTGCGCCAGCCACTGAGAGAAAGTTCACGCCACTCATCGACAAGCGCATCCCACTATCTATTCCATACACCACTCCAGCCTCTGAATTCCTCTACGGTGCCTCCGTTGTCGAGGCAGCATTGAACTCCAAGGCGAACCCACGCCGCAAACTCTACAAGCTCTACATTTACAACGGCGAGAACCGTGAGAATGAGGATCGCGATAAGGAGTTCGCTCGCTTAGCACGCCGCCAAGGCGTCCCAATCGAGTTCAAAAGCGGAGACTGGCTGAGGATGATGGACAAGATGAGTGCTGGAAGACCACACAACGGATATATCCTCGAGGCATCTCCCCTCCCGAAACTGCCACTGCTCTTCCTTGGTGAGCTCACCGAAAGAGACGGCCAGTCCGGCTTCAAGATCGCATTGGACTACCAGTCGAAGGAGGAAGCAGCTGTAAACGGCAACACCGATTTCATCCCTGTCCCATCCATGACCAAGTCCGGCGACGGCAGAAAGCCATTCATCCTCCTCCTCGACTCCATTCTGGACCCTGGTAACCTCGGTGGCATCATCCGTACCGCCTCCTTCCTCGGTGTCACCGGTATCGCCATATCCAGCCGCAACTCTGCATCCTTCACTCCAGTTGTGCTCAAGGCGTCCGCTGGTGCATCTGAGAACGTCACGCTCTTCACTATCAAGACACCAGCTGGCTTTATTGAGGACTCTAAGCGTCACGGTTGGAAGATCTTTGCTGCCGTGGCACCGAACACAAACCATGCTCCAGGTGGTCCTGTGAAGCTCACTACCGACGACCTTTACAACCCATTACACGATGCACCTAGTATATTGATGCTGGGTAATGAGGGAGAGGGCCTGAGATGGAATTTGAGGAGCAAGGCCGACGTGGAGGTTAGCATTCCGGGCTCAACATCGAGAGCTGGTGTTGATTCCCTGAATGTGTCTGTTGCCACTGGTATCCTTTGCACTGCTATGTTGAGGCAGTTGCCGGTCAAGAAGACGAAGGCGGAGATTGAGAGGGAGACGAATGAGAGGATAGAGAAAATTTTGGCTAAGAAGGCGGAGCTGTTTTGATACCATTTCAAGGAAGATCGAAGGATAGAGGGTGAGTGTATGAGTATGTATAACCTGAAAAATACCATTTATTATTCCCCTTTCGTCTTGTTAATGCTGCTGGAGTGCATCTTACATGAAGAGTCTTCTGAATCAGAACTTCATACATGTCAACCCTTGCAATTGCGCACATCACCAGCATGGAAACCTCCTTGGCAGTTTATTCTAGGTTTTCGGCTTGTACATGCAGCATAACTACGTGAAGTATCTGTGGAAGTTGCAATGTTTTTACATTCCCCCTACATGCTCGCAGTAAACATTACATTATGGTTTTTTATAACACCAGTTTCTGCAAAAGTAAAGGCTCTATGCAGCCAGGCAACGCTTGGCACACTTGATTATCACAGCTGGCGCTTCTAGAAGCTAGAAGCTTTTAGGAAGTGGATTGTCTTGGTGAATCCGACATGGCCAGAGCTTTTAGCTGTGTCGCATACGACTGCACTTAGACTTCAGGTACCTTAGCTGTGGTCATCACCTGCAAAATCAGAGCCTGCCGCATCCTGTGAAGCCAGCAATAGTGGGGTTGGCGCTTTAGTTAATAAAGATGCAGACTACACAAATCACATCACAATCGCACAACAAAGCCACACATCAGGTGTTATGTCATCAATTATTATGTATTCATGGCTCGGGAGGTCCCATATTCTGCTAAGGCATCAGATCCTAGCAAAATCAATCAGATATAAAAGCCTCCCGTATGTAAAGTCCAGCAACTCCTGAATCTACTCGTATGAGCATGTGAGCCGTAAATGCGAGTTGGTTGGGTATCAGGTAATATGGTAAAGCAATACTCTGTCCTGTACGCCACCCTAATTGTCTAAATAAGAGCAAGTTCCTCCAGCCACAGTCGTCAAAGATTAGGAGGCCAAGATGAGACGGTGTTGTGATCAGTTTGAAGCATTTAAAACTCCTCACTAGAAGTGCTGCTGGAATCATCAGAGCTAAAGTCCTCAGCAGCTGGCCTGAAGGTATCAAGGTCGCCCACGCTACCAACATCGTCGACAACACTGGATGCTGCCATGGTAGAAGTAGCAACAGCCTGAAGGCCAGCACGGAGCTGGTTCTCAGCAGCCTCCGCATCTTCAGCACCATCTTCAGAGATCGGGGTCTCCTCCCTCTCTGGAACTGGAGTTGGACTGTTGGCGCTGGCCGCCTTGGTAACCTTGGTGGTAGCGGCGTTGTTGGTAACTGCGTTGTTGGTGGCCTTAACACGCTTAGCGGGTGGCTGCATAACGATCTGCTCATCCTCACTGGGGTCTGGGGTGTCCTCCATATAAGGAGACTTGTCCTTCTTGACCTTGCCGCTGGGCTTATACTTGGGTGGCTTGTTTGGAAGCATCACAAGCTCCTCTCCTCCGCAGCGACGGGTGCGCTTCTTGGACTTGACAGTTGGTGGGGGAGACACGATCTTGGCCTTGGACTTGCGAGGTATATCCTTAGTCGCAACCTTCCTGGTGTCGGTCTTCAGACCAGATGCAGTAGTGGTGTTAGCCTTAGACTTGACACCATTCTTGGGTCTGGTAGGGATAGGGACCTTGGCAGTAGTGACCTCGCCCTCAGCATCATCAACCTCCATTCCCTGCTCATCGGCAGCATCAACTGGGTCAACGGCATCAAGGTCAAGGTCACTGACATCAAAGTTGGAGTCGGATTTGGCAATGGCCTTGGAAGCACCATCACGCTCCTCCTCTTCAGCCTCGACCTCAGCAATTGTCTTGTCCTTAATCTCAGCGACCTCAGAACTAGCCTTGCCCTTGGCCTCAAAGTCAATGTTCTCCTCGCCCTCATCGTTGTCCCATCCAAGTTGGGCAAGGATGTAGGCGTACTTCTCGAGCTTTGGATCACCTGGCTTGTTCTGGAATCTCTTGTGTAATTCCTTGATATATAACCTGGCCTGGCCAAGCTCCTTAGCTGGCTCCCAAGAAGCCCACTCAAGTGGCCATCCGTCCCAAAGGACAAGGTAATCAAGCTTGCCTTTCTCCACACGGGAGTTCAGCATCATCTCCACAATGTACTCCTCGTTCTCGTTGGGGGCATGGTAGGTTGGAAGCTCCTTCTAAGGGTGTTGGCATGTTGTCATCGATTTCACAAAGGGTGTCAGGCATACCTTGCCTCTCAACTTCTTCTTTCCGTTCTGGTCGCCATCGCCCTTCACCTTGATCATGATATACGCCTGGCGCGCCTTGAGTTCCGCTTTGAGTTTGCCATACTCAATATTGTTCTTGCCGGTCTTCTTCTTACCAGACTGTCTGTTCTTTGCGACCTGGAGGAGGTTAGCATGGAACGGTATTCAACAATGGATGGTATACTCACATATTTGGCAAGTCCATATTCATACTTATTCCAGGCCTGGTCAAAAGTAATTGGCTCAATTGGAATCTCCGGCTCCTCTTGCTTGGCATTCTTAGGTGGCTCTGGTGCGATCATCACCTTCTTGGAAGTGATAGCTGCTCTCGCCATGTTGACGGATCGCGAGGGGGTTGGTTCTTCCTCTTGTGTTAGGCTCTTTCCTTATACCAGGAGGCTGCATAGATAGATGTGTGTGGCTTACGTGGAGTGGGTTGAGGTGTTGAGTTAGGGTTGTCCAGTAACTGAGGTTGACGCGTCTCTGATGCGATATCAGTTTTGAACTCTTCTGGGTTGCGACATAAGTGAGTACACACAGCGATGAAACTACAATTAAACTCAATACTCATATGTTCCAATACTAACTATATCCTTAGTAACTATGGTTTATAAAGAGGGTGTTCAGTTTTGGGGTTGTAAGATAACTGTTGTAAGAAGGAAGGTGCGGGTGGTGGTCGGGCAGCCCATATCTAGGTGCACGTTTTCTCAAATTGCAAGCCGTGGACTCGCTTGTAGGTTCTGCCTACGGACACCGCCAATTGGCGAAGCGCGCTTCTAGCGCTTATACTTGCGGTTACTTGGAGGACACCATTTGGGTGCCTAGGGTAACACACAAGACATTTGAAGGCCACCAGCTTCACCAGAATCGGGAAGATACTCTTGACCGCACAGCCAAATTGGAGACCAGGCAGTCATTATAGCGTATGCATGTCACTACACTGTATGTCTTCGAGCATCATGTATCAAACCTTGCACTTTAGTCACTAAGAGCAGCTACTTTGGTGGTAAATGCATTGCCTTCTCACCTATTGCATGGCCAAAAGTTTCTTGGCCTAGGGAGGGCCAATACTGAACTTATGTTCTACCAGTCAATGGCCCTCAAACCATGTAAAACAAACGCAACTGACTTGTTCATAGGCCAAACAATTTAAGTAGCAACCACGGTCCTAGTCCTCTCACATCAACCAGCCACAAGGGAGTGCATCCACAGAGGCCAAGACGCAACAAGGCAAAAAGCAATATTTCTCCATGTCAACAGAGTTGGTCGTCTTTCACAGATCCACTACCTGTATACTGCCACTCTCTACTTACGCAACTACAAGATTATACCTAGAGATGGACTTTGGTGCCTTATGTAGTCCAGGGATTTATCAGGTTACTTTCGAATAGACGCAAATCAGTAGCATGCATTACCATCGAAAAGTATGTTTCAAGGCCACCCCCCAACAGGCCTATACTGATCATATTCGACCTGTGTAGCCATGACAGTGCAAAAAACACACCTTTCCAGCCAAAATTAAAAGAGACAGGCATGTTGCTGGCAGCACGGTGGAGTTCCTTCTGCCTGTAAATGCCGTTACCTAGAATGCCATGGGTTCATAGGAAACGAATTGGGAGGTCTCCACTCCAGACACAGTCACAGTGGAACCCTCACCTAGAGCGTCACCCACTCTATATTTGCAAATCTTTGTCCACGATTCTTTTGCTCCTATAACCCTGGCCTAAGTTTAATCGACGCCCTCTTTATCCTCCACAACTTGACGAAAGCCGCCGCCAACACCACATCCACATCACTCATCAGCGTCATCGTTCTACCATCTAACATCATCCAAACCTAGCACAAGTTGAACAGAGTTATATGTAAAATAGCAGTAAAATGCAAAAGATTCGACCCTCATGTGACTCGAACACACAACCTCAGTCTGTCAAGATGACGTCCTTGCAGACGCTTCTAGGAGGACCACGCGCTACCATTGCGCCAAAGGGCCGTTTGATTACTAGGCAAATAATAAAATCAATATTCAAATATTTACTGCTATTAATGGTGGGTCGGACCTTCTGTTTTTTTTTTTTCCATAGTGAATGTCTCTCATAACAGGTTGCAAGTTAGCGTTTAAAACATGATTTCTGTTTTACTTGCAAACATT
Organism: Antarctomyces pellizariae; assembly: GCA_010623925.1. Lineage (NCBI taxonomy): Eukaryota > Fungi > Ascomycota > Leotiomycetes > Thelebolales > Thelebolaceae > Antarctomyces > Antarctomyces pellizariae. The sequence goes on along the minus strand of WCAA01000022.1, from coordinate 272,057 downwards.
CAAGGAGCCACAGTCTTAAAATCCTGGGAACCGTCTTGAATGGTCGTCGGATTTTAAAAGTCGAAATTGAAGTCGGACTTTCAGATGCTATGTCCCTCACAAATGCCTCAGTATAAGTACGGGCCTCGCATCCGACTTGATGGCCGCTAACGATAGATTATCACGCAATAGTTCCGCAAATATTGTCATTTCATGTCTTATTATCCATTTACACATGAGCATCATGCCGGTATTCTTCGTCTCATATAAACGTCTTTTCCAAACGCCTGCAATGCTCGCTTCTTTCATGCCTTGATATCAATGTCAGGGCCCAATAACGCCTTTATCAAGTGCACCATTCTCGGACCACACCATCCATCCCCCCCCCCCCCCCGAGAAGCTATTGCGGCCCCTCCCCATCCTGCACAGCATGAAGGCTAACCAGGAACTTCCACATTCTCGCCCCACTCAAATCAATAGCCTCCCTCATCTTCTCATCCTCCACCTTCTGCCTCTTCACACTCTCCAGGCTCCCCTTATTCCTCACCCTCTCTGCACTACACCTCGTAACCCTCGCCTCGTTTCCGGCAGTAATAGCATTCAACAACTCTTCCCTCGGTGTTTCAAACCCGCGATCCTTAGGCAATAACCTCATCATTTGTTCAAAACAGAAACTCAACTTCGCATTATCCACCGGACTGCTAGTATTAGCCGCCCAGGGCAAAAAGCACTTTACCATTATAGAAAGGTCGAATTCTTCGGATGGCCAAGGGTTGGAAGGGGCTTTGGTGTCGATTAGTCGGGACACAAGCATTTGAAGGAGTGAGGAGACTGCTTCTTGGGGGACGAAGTAGGATTGGTTGGCGAGTATGACGACAAAGTCGTTGTAGGTTAGGGAGAGGAGGGTGTCGCAGATTGTGTCGTAGAGGGCCGAAGAGGCTTCGCGGCGGTCGAAAAGGTAGTAGTCTAAGCGGAGCATCTAGTTGTGGTTAGCGTTGTTTTCATTGAGGTCCGAGGTAGGCGAGACTTACCAGATACAGGAGCTTGCAGCGCAGTTGAATTGCCGCGTCTCCACCAAATGCCTTTTGGCCCTCGGCATCATGTACGACTCTGTTGAACTTCGCTGATTTCGCATTCTGCTCAGATTGGATGCTCTTCTCCCACTCCTCGTGAGGGACATCCTCGTCTAAGAAGAGACTTTTTGGGTCGTTCTTCTCTTCCTCGGAGAGCTCCTTGACCAGTTCATTCTTCCACACCTCTGGGTACGCGCGCAAGCTTTGCTCTTGACCATCAGCGAAGATGGCTGCCATCGCACGCCTGTACTGTGTTCTGAGATCGATTGGTTTGCTAGGCGAGGCATAATGAAGCACAACTGCACGGCCAAGAATACTCTGGGTGAGCGGATTCGTCTTACCATCAGCCATATCATGTATGCAGCACTCAAGATCTTCCTCCATAGCACACACCACAATGCGAAGCCATTCAAAGTAGTACTCCCATCTCTCCTTGTGATTGACACTGCAATTGAATGCCCATCCTGCTACATGCCAGAAGTCGTCTGCTGTGTTCCCGATGCTCCCCTTGTTCGCGAATTTATGCTTAATTGCTGCTTCCTCGTCGTCGTCTTGCTCGTCCGACTCGCCAGGTGACCGCTTGTGGCGTGTGCTGTTTCTGTTGCGGCCTGATCTGCCTCCGCTATCTTGCGCAGTAAAACGGAAGGCGGTCCTCAAGTTTGACCGCTCTGGGCCTACTGTCCCAAGGATGTTGGAGAGGCATTCATAAGCTGTACGCGAAACTTCCTTGGCGCGCTCTTGATTCCCAAGATAGGTCGTCGTTTGAGGATGAATCATTATCGTAGAAAGCATCGAGATGTAACTGGGAGGCGGAATGAACGATGGCGGTGCGTCTTTCGAATCATCTCCTCGGCCAGAGATGCAGAGGCAGTCGAGTAGCGTCGTCGCGAATTTAACTGTCTCCGTTGGTTTTTGTACTGGAGAACAAAACGCAGATGACAAGAACGGGCACGAAGAAACGTGGCTGAGGAAGTAGCGGAGAGACTCACATAGTCCTTCTTCGTAGTAGATCTTGACGTGCTCGAGTACTTGATAAGGGATTGCGACGCCTTTGCGATATTTGCCGTGGACATCAAGCATGCCATGCTGTGCCAACAGCTCGAAGTCTGCCGGGCCGAGCTTTGTGATTGGCATCTCAGGCATGACTGCTGACTTGCGGCGCTTAGGATTCCGCTTCCTTTTCAAGGTAACTTTCGGTTTGAATGACTGCGCTCCGGACTCGAGGCTGGCAATCTCCTGGTCAGGTGCGGCGGCTGGAGGATCCAAGATGGGTTCCGTGCTCTCTTTGGCATTTTTCTCACGCATAACCAAGTCCTCGCCATCAGAAGCGTATATAAAAGCCTCGCGGTTCCTCTGCTTTCTATCAGATGCCATCTTCGCGGGGTAGTTGAAGATTTGGTCGCTCTTTCGCTTCATTGGGATTGAGTCGAAATCTTGCTCAGTAGGTCCAACTCTGAGCAGTGAGGTGATGATATTCTCTGAACAAACAGGCTGCCTGTCCAGATTTTTAGGTATTTTCTTCGGCGAAGCAGGTGTATTGGCTGCGGCCCTGAGAGGAGCAGATGGCGCATTTTCGTGCAAGTGTCCCAAAGCGTCCTCAGTTGGTAGATTCAGTGCTGGCGTGCTTGCACTTCGCAAATATAAATGGGTTGTTTTCACCGCTCCGACTCTTACGCCGGCTGCCGCATCTCCATCGATGTAAGAATGACGCTTGAAAGCGCCGCTGTTCAACTCTTGCGCGGACTTGCTGTGACGGTTGCTGATAGAATTGGTGTGTAGGGCTTCCGATGCAGGGTCTGCTGACTCCTCGTCTGTATGAGTGAGAGGAGAGCTGCCGGGTGCAAGACCATGAGATGGGGAAGTCTTGCGATTATGTGGCCATTGTATTCTCGACTTCGTAGATTCTGCGCTTCTTGGTTCTGGCGAGGCTGGCTTCATCTTCTGCCGGAGAGCTTGAAGGGTCGACGGCGAGTGCGTTCTACCATCGACTGCCGGTGTCTCTAGCCTCTTCTTGTCCTTCTTCTTCTTCGGCTCTGGCGTATTGTGTGGAGAGTTCGCCCTCTCTTTGCTTTGCTTTCCACCCATCACGTTTATGCGCCTGAAGCCTTGCGATGCGCGACCCCGGCTCTGAGCCAGCTAGCTTGGAAGGCTGGTTGGTGCAGTTTCGCCCAGACTTATACCTTGCACGTTGCTTTGCAGCTCAGAGAACGATCTGTTGATGCGATACGGTGTTCACGTGCTCGACGGTTAAAGGATGTTAATTTTCCTGCGGGAGTTGATCTTGGGCTCGAGGTAACTTCTATCGAGCAAGTCGCCCCGGATGTTTGGCCGATTCCTTTCTGCAGCGAAACATAAGTTTGCAGCTTAGTCGCTTGTAAAAGGACGAGCTTGAATATTGGAGCACAATCAAATGGTCATGTCCAAATATTGTTCTGATGTTGGCTTTGCTTGCTGCGCTCATGGGCAAGGCGGCATCGCAAGGCTGCGATGGTTTGGAAAGACGCGTTTTGTGAATTTGTGACGCGTCCTCTGCGGAAAGTGTTTGCATATATTACTCACAGGCATCTTGGCTAAAACCTACGAGTAGCTTAAACAGGCATGAAGATAATCCAATTAATATCATTGAATATACCAATCAGCGGCCGCTGTCTTTGTTAATTGCTATTTATAGCCCATTTTGTTTTAAATACGTGGTCTTGGTTATTTAAATTCACATTCAATTTCTCTTGCCTTTTTAGGAATTGCAACAAAAAGCGGAACGCACGACATGATAAAATATTTTGATTTATATACCCATTCACCGCGCACCAAATAATAATCTCCTACCACAGATCGTGGTGGGATGGTGTAATGGTAGCACGTGACGTTGTGGTTTCTCGCTCAGCAAGTTTTCATGAATGATCCGTTTCAATCTGGGTTCGATTCCCAGTCCCGCCAGGAGATTGAAAGCTTAGATGGTTAAACTCCATCTGCAACCTATATTTTTGAAATTTATTGGTGGGGTTGTGGTGCAAATTTTGGCGGGATTGGTTGTGGAGATGTGCTTTGCATGCCTTTCTCCACAGCGATGGCAGACGCTCGGGCCTCAACGCGTCGCCAAATATTCGAGTATAACAATCGCGTCTGCGGGTGCTCAATGTCGCTATTCATACACTTCGATTCCTGCAATTGCCTTGCTCACATTTGTCAATAGCTATGACATAGCTTTGGCTGTAAGCAGTTTTGGCAGATTATTTGCTTTTTTTTGCTTTTGTTTACGTTTTACTTGTGGGTATTGCTTTGTGAGAACGCTTTGTCTCATGGGGGCTGAGTCGGTGTGCCAATACTCGATAGGTTTGCTCAGCGAATATCCCCAATTCTAGCTCTACAAGGAAGTTTTTAGCTGCCCTTGGGCTTTCCAAGATGGCGCCGTCTGCTAGCCAGCGTTGTAAGTTCAAAAAGTTCATAAGTTTGGTGTCAATCCAATCTCGCTGGGAAGACGAGCTGCGAAGCTGCACGGTGGCAGAGGCGGTGGCGGACTGAGACTCCTGCTGCGAGAAGCCAATCTTCAATTTTTCGGGCGCATTTGCGGCCAAGCGAACACAGAAACAAACGTCGCGATGTGAATGCTAGGTTCGCCTTGATTGCGTAGAGCTGCCGGATCACTTGAAAACCGGCTGCTCATTGAAGCAAGACGGTCTTCAGCTCATCTTTCATGCATAGAGCCGGATGCAGTCATATTCATCGCACATTTGCTAACCAGTTATATAGTGCCATTGCGCACGCCAAGGAAACAGGCTGAGATAAAGGACTTCTTCTTTAAGTCCTCTCCATCAGTTGTTCAAGTCTCTTCTCCAGCCGTTGCTCACTCTGCTCCTATTGTAATTTTACCCAAGAAGTCGAATATCGAGGTCGTCATATATCAGAAGTCAACACCATCGAGCCAGAAGACTTCAGCAAAGTCCTCTCCTGCCGAGAGCGAAAGCGACGATGAGCCTATACTTCGTAGCGCGACGAGAATAAGACGCTCCGAGTCTGTGTCCAGCGCATCAACACCGATGACCGAAATCAGCGGTCGTGGACGTATCCGCAAGAAAGTTCGCGCGGTCGTCGAGGAGATCGACCTGAGCAATGATGATGATGAAGATGACATGTCTGACAAGGTTTCGGCCTTTGGATCTGACGATGCTCAGATGACTTCTGAGTCTGAATCGGACTCCGAGGTAGCACATTCTGACGCCGAAGACTCTGATGAGGAGGAAGGCATCAAGTCCGCAGGATCTGATAGCGAGGAGGATGCGCGCCCTGCCAAGAGACGTAAGGCGAGCCCACCTTCAAGGAAGGCCGGACCTGGTCAAAGCTGTGTTGCAAAGCCCAAGGTCTCTGTAGCCGCTCAAAAAGCGCTCGCCAAGGGCAATTCTAAGAAGCTTATTCACAAGGATCTCGGCGCCGATTATCGGCTCTACCCTGAGCTTGAGAATGGTGAGGAAATGGGTGTGAATTCGGAGCCATCGTCTGAAGACGACGAAATGATTGATGATGACGAAGAACCGAAGGCAAAGCCAGCAAAGAGGAAAGCTTTTTCAAACGCCGCAAATGCGAAAGCCGATTCATGGGCTCACAAGATGGGCCTTGCACAAGATCTCAAGCCAATGCATCACATCGCGGAGATCTTTGCCGATATGACTGAGCGTGCTCTTAAGCGCATGGAAAAGCTACATAATCCGAAGAATCAAAAATTGAAGGAATTGACGAACTACGACTCCTCGGATAAGAACACATTAGTCGACCTCATTAAGCATCTCAATGGCAGAAAGCTGCGCATGGCCACCATGTGCTCCGGCACGGAGAGTCCAGTGCTTGCTCTCGAGCAAGTGTCGAACGCGCTCAGAGAGCGTGGACTGGACCTCGAAATTGACCATCAGTTCAGTGCTGAGATTGTGCCATACAAACAGGCATATATCGAGAGAAATTTCTCGCCGCCGATTATCTTCAGAGACATCAAGGAGTTGTCTACTCCAGGGGCCACTCATGCCACAACCGCATACGGTGCAAGAGCAAAGATTCCAGATGATATCGACATTCTTGTCACTGGTTTCTCTTGCGTCGATTTCTCCGGACTGAACACGTCTAAAAAGAATATGGAGCAGTTTGGTGAATCTGGTGACACTTTCTTTGCCATGCGCGATTACGCTCGCGTCTACAGGCCGAAGGTTATTATCCTTGAGAACGTCGTGGGGGCACCATGGATGAAGATTGGCAATTACATGGCTGCCATTGGATATTCGTGTAAGCACCAGGTTGTCGACACGAAGGACTATTATATTCCGCATACTCGCCAAAGAGGCTACATGATGTGCGTTGACATGTACGACTACGTTAAGAAGGATAAGCGTTCGGCGCATGAGAAGAAGCTCATCAAAAACCTCCAGTTTTCCGAATACATGGACAAATTTTATGAGAAAGCTTCCTTAAACACCTATGCTCGTCGCATGAAGGACTTCGAAAGGCCGGCAAGTTCTTCAGTTGAGGCTTTCCTGCTTGATGTTGACGACCCACGAGTCGTTGCAGGACGTGCAGAGCTATCTACCAATTCTCGATCTGAGAACAAGAGGGTGGTCGACTGGACTCGCTGCCAAGGTCGCCATGAGGACTACCGCTTCAACCATGGCCTAGGGCCGAGGCGTTATCTCACAAATTGGGAAGATGGTGGAACCATGAATCCAAGAGACAACTGGTGGCCTGATTGGTGGAAGTCTCAAGTTGAGCGTATTTGGGATCACGCGGAGATGTCCTGGCTTCGTGGCTTAAACAGAGGATATGATATCGAGTACAAGTTTAGGATCATCGACTTTTCCCAGAATATCGATAGAGGGCAGGATACTGGTGGCGCTGGACTGACAGGTTGTGTGACGCCAACCGGTATTGCATACAGTACCATGCGTGGTGGTCCCCTTATCGGTCTCGAGGCACTTTCTCTGCAGGGTTTACCAATTGAGCTACTACAGTTGACTCGCGAGCCGCAGGCGCATATCAAAGATCTGGCTGGCAATGCCATGTCGACAACAGTTGTCGGAGCTGCAATGCTTGCTGCGTTGACTGCAAGATACCATGTCTTCGAGCGCGGTGATGGAATCAAGAAGGTCGAGGCCAAGTCTGATATCAAGAAGGTTATCCTCGATCCAGAGTGCGAGCATTTCACCATGGACTTTGCGGCCAAGTCTACAATGACGGTCGAAGAGGCCATAAAGGCGGCTAACAAGACTTTCCGTGCCTGTTACTGCGAGGACCGCTTCTCCATGGCCACTGCTCCACTTCAAAAGTGTGTTGCTTGTGGCCACACCACATGTATTGACTGTGGCAACTCGCCTAAGCACGAGTATGCTTCGTGGTCTCCAGAACGTCTGTCTCCGAGTCGATTCGAGGCCCAGTTGAAGGCAGCTCTTCCTATGAAGGTCATGCTTGACAATATCGACATTACCCATGTCAGAGTTGCTCGTGAGAAAAGCGAGATTGTATTCACCGAAGACGATATAAAGTTATTCAAGAAATTGGACGGACCAATTGAGAAGGCTTTGAAGTCAGAGCTGCGCTTCCATTCTTTGAGGCGTATGGAGATTTGGACTGCCACTTACGAATCCACCTTTGCGCGCCTGGAGCTTATCTTCTTCGAATCGGAGGTTGAGTGGCGCTTGTTTGCCAGGCCTGATGCAGAATTGGCGTCTAACAGTCCAATTAGATCGGCACTACAATGCCCGATTGCATGCATACGCCCGAACGGGAAGTATTTCACAGACGGAAACTGGCAAATTTGGCTGCACAAGCCAATGAAGATCGTGGGTTCCGTGGAAGGACTGGGCGAGCCGGTCCCATCTTTCAAGAACGTTGTTGGCCTCATGGCTCAGTCGAACGAGTATCAGTTCCCGCAGCAAAAGGTTAGCTTCGATGATGACGCTTCTGAGGTCCTCGATGTTAACCTCGAGGGTGTTTATGACTGGCATCAAGACTGCGGCATGTCTCACGGATCTCTGCACGTCAAACACCAAGAAAATCCGGCCGCCAAGAAGATCTTCTTATTCCATGATCCACACAGAATCAATGATCCAAAAGATGATCCTTTTGTCTTCTCCTACGACAAGAGACGTCTTCAGTACAATGAAGTCCGCCCTCTCCTAGCCAGAGTTGACCAGAAACGTCCGAAATGGGAGCTAGTCAGGTTTGACATCAAGGCCGGAATGGAACCGGGAACTGCGCTTCTCAACGGAAAGGTGGTTTCTATCGATGAATGCCGCAAGCCTCATAAAATGACCCTTATCGTGGATGGTAAATGGCTCGCCACTGATATTGGCTTCAGTTCTGCTCATGCCTTCAGTTCTGGCAACTTCTTGCGTGCCCCTGAAAATTTCGACATCGTCCCAGCCGACGACTGCGATGAGTCGCATGTTTTGCTTCAGTGTGATGCTATAATTCCTGATGGCGAAATATCAAGATACCACAAGGGACGCTGGCTCGATGTTGGCCCGCTGGAGTACAAGGAGTTCTTCTCCGAGTTTGCCTGGCTCACCGAAAAGGTCCGCCACATTCCTGGCTTGGACAAATGGCGCAAGTATAAGGACAACAAGACCTCTCACTGCCACACATGCGCTCCTGCTCCACCTGATATGAAGTGGAAGTTGGATGAGAAGAACAAGCTCGTCCCATTCGAGGATCCAAAGACGGCCGGAGCATTTGAGAACCAACTGAAAGATAGACCGCCACCACTTGTAACTGAGGTTCTTGCGGATAAGGGTTCTGTCTCCTTGAAGATGGGCTTCAACCCTCAGACTCTTGTCCACAGAGCCGCTGCCAAGCTCGGCTTAGGCGAGAAGAAGCTTGACTGGCGTCTCATCACCGATTACAAAGAGCCAGCCAAGATGGAATTCCCAGAGTTCACGCTGATGAATAACGACGAGGACTCCGAGGCAAACCGACCGCGCGATTTTAAGATGGATTTGCGTCCCGAGCAGCGTCGTTCGCTTCACTGGATGTTGTCTCGTGAGGAGGATGACGTTGAGCCATTCGTTGAGGAGGAGGTAGAGGAGTCCTCTATTCCACTTCTGGGTTGGCGTGCGGAGGGACGTGCTCGCAAGGGGAAGCTTGTCCGTGGTGGTGTTCTGGCTGATCAGGTCGGCTTCGGGAAAACGGTCACTACCTTGGCGCTGATAAACAGCAGATACGCTGCCGACAGAGAACAAGCCAAGGAGGACGTCAAAGGCTTCATAAACATCAAGGCTTCTCTGGTTTTGGTTCCAAAGCAGCTTCCTGAGCAATGGAGTAAGGAGGTGACAAAGTTCATTAGGGCGAAATTGAGCGTCATCCAACTCAAGAATCCTTCCGATGTTGCCAAGTACACCGTTCAAGACTTCATCAATTCCGACGTCATTATCGCTTCGTGGAGAATCATTGACAATGAGGCTTACCTCTTCAAGCTTGCCCAGTTTGCCGGAGTTGTTGAGTTACCAGAGAAGGCCCCTCACAGAGCCAAGGCAGCATGGTATGCCAATGCCATGAAGAAGATTGGCGAGAACGTTGAAGTTCTGAAGAACGACCCTGAGTCCTTGCATCAGCACATCAAGGACAACCTTGAGGATGAAGGAGGCATCGCAGCAGAGGCGGAAACTTACGTTCCGTCAAAGCGCCTTCGTGGCCAAGCCTACCAGGACTACAAGGCGAAGTTGCAGCTTCAGAAGGTGCGTCGCGGAATCCATGAAGACTTGTTTGGTGGTGATGCGCCAGCCCAGACCATCAAGGAGGACAAGGATGGTGGTAAGCAGGTGAAGTTTACTGGCAATGCTCGCACGGATGTTTTCCAACTGGCTAAGGTGTCAAAATTGGGCTCCAGGAACGTTTTGAGAGGTCCAATATTCGAGATGTTCCGGTTCAGCCGTGTTGTTGTCGATGAGTACGCTTATGTGGCTGGTGAGCAGAGCCTGACCATCGCCGGATTGAATGCCAGAGCGAAATGGATTCTTTCTGGTACGCCACCACTCCAAGATTTCCTGGATGTAAAGCGTATGTCGAACATGTTAGGCATCAACCTGGGTATCGATGACTTTACTACTGGTGTCATGAATGCGCAGAATATCAAACTCCTTACAAAGGATATGACTTCTGGAGAAGAGTTCAGAACTTTCAAGCAGAAGCAGTCTTTTGCCTGGCATCAGAACCGCCATCAGCTGGCTCAAAGGTTCTTGAATACCTTTGTTCGCCAGAACATTGCAGATATTGAGGCCATTGATGGTGCTACTCACCACATTCCAATCACCTTGCCCGCTGCCGAGCGCGCCATTTACATTGAGTTGCAGCAGCTTCTGGCAGCATCCGATTTTAAGATGGTCAAGGGAAAGAGAGGTCTTGAGAATCATCGCATGAAGAGGATTCGCGAACTCCTTGGCGCTAGCGAAAAAGTCAATGAGGCTTTGATGAAATGCGCTTCCTACTTCGAGCTTGACAAGTCCGAGAAGGGCAGAGCAGCCAAGGACACCACCGCGGCCATTGTTGAGATTCGTGACAAGCAGCTGCACACTCTTCAGGGTGACATCGCCAATGTCCTCAAGCAAGCCGAGTATCTATCCTTGGTCTGCGAGGATCCTTGCGACCAGTATGATGCATTGATTCGCCAGATTGCAAACAACCACTTCGGAGATGTAGCGACATGTGCCGATGTCACGAAGATGCAAGAGTTTGCTCATGATAACCGCAAGGCGAAGCACTGGCGGCAATTCTACACGACCGAGGAGCAACAGAGGCAGTATGACATCGATTATCCAAAGGAAAAGAAGGCCAAGGCTGCTACCAAGAAGCGCAAACGTGGAGGCAGTTATGACGACGAGGACGAAGATCTTGATCTTGATGAGGGCGAAGAGCCAGAGGTTGGTAACAAGCCTCAGAAGTTCCCCCTTCTGCCAGAGGGACGCAGAGGCAATGTCGAGTATGCACATACCGCGCTCAGAGACGTCACCAACACCCTCCGCAAGTCCATCGTCGAGTATGTTGCCCGTCAACGCTGTCTCCGCTTCTTCCACGCCATCCAAGTTCTTCAAAAGTTTGCCAAAACAGTAAGAAGTGATACGGAGCGGACCGAGGGTATCAAGTGTTCTGCCTGCGAAGCGCGCTTCGACCCAGGCGAAGTCTTCATTCTCTCAGGCTGCGGCCACGTCACGTGCGAGACGTGTCTCGATACCCACCAGCGCGCCAACCTCAACAACATATCCCGATTCGAAGAGTGCCTGATATCCGGCTGCAAGGCAGTCAACAAATCCTTCCAGATAGTTCCGGCTAACGATCTCATGATCGAGGAGGCTGAGAACAGGACAGGCAAGCACTACGGCAAGAAAATCGAGGATATCATTGATTTGATTAAGAAGATTCCAAAGGATGAACAAGTCCTTCTCTTCGTACAGTTCCCGGATCTACTGGCCAAGATATGTCGTGCTTTTAAAGAGAGAGGTGTCACTCACCTTTCGCTTGACATGGATGACCCAGCCAAGATCCTATCCCGCTTCCAAGAGGATACGGGCGACAAGGCAATGAAGGTGCTCGTCCTCAACATCGGAGACGCTTCGGCCGCTGGTTCGAACTTGACGAACGCTAACCACTTAATCTTCGTATCGCCTTACCTGACGGACAGAGAGCAGACGTATCACGCTGGCATGACCCAGGCGATTGGTCGTGCGAGGAGATATGGACAAACGAAGGTGGTGCATACGTACCATTTCTTGGCGCTGAAGACGATTGATGTGGATGTGTTTGAGGCGAATAATCATTGTATTGTGGATACGAGTGTGGAGAGGCAGAAGTTTGTGCCGTATGAAAGGTTCCATAAGGACAGGAGAGTTGTTGGTGTGAGACCTGATAGGGTGGAGGGGAGATTGCAGCAGAGTGTTTTCGGGAGTACGGTGGCGAACCTGAATATGTCGTTGCGAGAGGAGTAGATGATGAGATGAGAGGACGGCGTCGGAAGGAGAAGATGGATATATGAGACTTAAACGTGGCTGAACAAGGAGGTCGTTTCATTGCCTCAAGGGCTGCATAGAGGAAATCTTCTTTGATACTATTGAAAGTCACGGCTAAATTTGAGCGTAAGGATTCTTACTAGGCGTTTCTGATCTCTTTGTTTCTAGTCTCCTATAGAGTTGTGTACCTAGAACATAAAAATTTCCCTGGCCTACCCATTACTCATCCACACTTGATTAGGACTTCCGGAGTTCTTTGGTCATGGCAGGAAATCATTGAGTTCCATCAACTCAACACCTGCTTCGTGCCCAGAACAACAGTCTCAAATTCCACACTACCATTTTTATGCACAATCGCCCTTGCCACCTTGACCGGGGAAAATTCTGACTTGACCCCCATAGTCGCGGGAGAAAATATCCTTGACTGTTAATCAATTAGTGCAACTCACCTCAAGAGGGGAATATACATACTCGCTTCTTGATCACCAAAAGAGCGATCATATATCTTGTCATCAACAAGAGTCTTGTACCCGATGAGCTGGCCGTTGAAGTTCCATATCTTTATTGTCCGTGTCTTGACTTAAGCTGGCTTGACTGGTTCGTTCATGGCTGGAACTGGTGGCAGAGCTGTTAATCGGTTCGCATAGAGACGCGGAGAAAGTGAGGTTGAGTTTACCGTTCTACTTTAGGACCAAAAGCTCTTTGGCTGACAGGTTTCCCTTGAAAGTAGCTTCGACCGCCTACTTGTCAACCGTTGGCTCTCAGCGGCAAAAACATGCTTGACGTGAGGATTCGCTTCGCCTTCAGTTTCATGGAAGTTATCTTCACAGTGCTTAACCACAGACTGGTTGGCACGGTTGGTCTTCTGGGCCATGTATGAGATTGATTGACAATTTGCAAAAAGTTGTGGTGAAGTCGGGTGACTTGTAGTGTGAAGTTGAGCCTGTGTTGATAGTCCGGATTATGGCGATGGTAACGGTGTCATCGCTGCTTTGTGATGTTGTCTTGGGTCGTAACTGCCTCATTTGTGGTAGTGAGACGGTTCGAGTACGGGCCCGGGTATGGGAGATCAAGGAACGAACGAAACAAAATGAGCCGACGTTTATTCAACCTCTTTGCTAACCAGTTGTTGTGTATAGAGCTGTGAATGAACTTTGTGGAAGTATATAGAAATTGAAATTAGAGAATGCCAACCAGTTGGTGGATATATTCTACTTTATAAACCCAAGATAGCTAATCAGTTGGCAATGTGTTCTAGTTCAGCTTTGTTTAAGTAAAGCTTTTAAGGCCACAAGAGTTTTGCTAATCCATTGTGCAGCTAACTAATCGGTTGGAAAAATACCGTGAATCCTTAGTTCTTTGAAAGACACATTCTGGTCAGCCTTGGAAAGAACCCAGACCCAGACACGAGCGACAAGGAAGAACATTGCTTAGGTCAACTGTTTGCTTTTATCTTATACTTTCATTCATGGTTTGGGTTAATTTAACGAGTGCTTGCGGCAGTAATTGCCGAGCTCCCGTTACAAGTACGAATGAACATCCACAATCACTTTTCATCAAGCCAGATGTTGTTTGATATTCCATTATATTTGCTCTCAAAGCTATCAAGCTAGATATCACTGCGCCACCGATCTTTTCCGATCGAAAGCTCGATAATGACCACATGGCCCCCCAACCAGGTCTATGCGGAATAGGAGACTCGTTTCGAAGACTGTTGAAGAAATCCCAAACGCCTGCGCTGCGACAAATACCGCGGACCACCCTTCTTGCTCCCTCACCCATATATTTACACTGTGCTGTTGAGACACCGGCGTCCACAGACACATATCCTTCATCTTACATCACCACGATTAAATCGAGGTTCCCGTCAGAGTTCTCTTACGGCGGATTCTCAAATGGCGAAGACTTCCACACATCTTCCATCCAGCTGTTCCTTATCGCATCAAATGCATTCCCAACACCGTCTACAGGCCCATCAAGTCATTCGTCATCGCCCGATGGAGCCTGCATCATATTCATAGCCTCCTCTGGTCCCAGGATGGCTTCACGGTCTTGCCTCATACCATCCAGCACACCGATCAACCCACCATTCCTTAATCTCTCCAACACAACACTCATACCCTGCCTCGACTTCTCCAACCCCTGAATCGTCTTCTTACTAGCAATCGCCTCAATCGTCCTCTGTATCCCCGCCGTCGACCAAGAGGCTAAGAACCCCTTCTTATGTTCCTCTACCACACTCGGCACATCGTCATCATCCTTCGCTGCTCTCTTCGCGTCTGCCCTAGCGCGGAGCTTATCACCGATCTTATCACCCAGTCTTGAACGGAAGGTTATAGACGTCGTAACACCCGTTGACAGATTCTTGGTGTCCTCAGTGTATGCTGGCGCTGCCGCGTCGCGGCGGTACCCCTGTCTCTCCACCACGCTCAGAATGCCCGTCCAATCCAGGTTGCGCGACTCGGTCTGCATCCATCCCTCCTTAATATCCACCGTACTAGTCTCAAGGATGTATGATGATGACTTTCCATCTACGACATTACCCTTCACTGAGCGAGGAAGCAGCTTCAGCACGGCTGGAGGGAGACGGGAGCGCTTGACGTGGATGCGAGTGGTGGAGAGCCGACCGGTTTTTGGGTCGATATGACGGTCGATTACATCGGTGGAGAGAACGTGGGTGCTGTATGGGTTTGGGTAGCGAAGGAAGTAAGCGAGGGTTACGGCGGGGAAGGAGTAATCGTAGGAGTAGGAGGTTTCGTAGAATTTGACCATTGTGATGAATTTAAGATGAGAAGTGAGAGTGCTAATACATGGACGTTTGAAAGTGAAAGGCGGCAGTAAACATATGTAAATACAGAACTGTTGGCGTTGCAGATGAGAAGGACGGCAGCTGGAGAAGTTGGAAGTGCTGCTTGTAAGTAATGGTTGAAGGAGGGAAAGCGATGCGCGATTGGGTTCTCTTTAGAAAGTGCTACGACAGCTACGTTCTGTGATGTTCCTCGAATCCTGTGGCCGTAGATTTTAGCCTTCCCCGGATTGGCCGCTGCAGCTTAGCGGAGTGCGGGTGGCGTGCCACCCTAATGGATATTGTCCGAATGCTGCGTAATCTCTACGTAGCAGGATATATGACAAGTTCTTAGATGTTTTCGCCGATAAATATACCACGGATAAATACAAGTCACGATGAGAGTCTTGAGACTCAAGCTTCGGTTGCTTGGAAGCACGGTAATAATACGCTAGCCTATACGACAGCAAATATCGCACAAGCCACACGTACTTGGCCATCAGCCACAGGCCTTGGCGATCGTGGCTGAAGACGCGGCCGAGCCTTGGAGTCACAGCCTTGAAGTCACTATTCTCCGCCTTGTGCACCCCTCCATTGACGATCTTCCCCCTCCAAAGCTGTTGAGATTCTTGTCTTCAAAACTCAGAACCTCGACCTCCACAATCAACACAATGGCCGACTCAGCTGCCGCCGAGATTGCACCAGTCTCTCCACAGAACGCTGCTGGAAAGCAGGTCATTGACCCATGGAACGTCCAAGGGGAAGTTGGCGAGGATGGAGTCACTAAGGCCATTAACTACTTGAGTTTGGTCGAGGAGTTTGGTACCAAGCTGTTGACTAACGATGGCATCTTGGAGAGATTTGAGAAAGTGACTGGACATAAGCCACATAGATTCATGCGCAGAGGCATTGTTTTCTCCCACAGAGATCTGGATCTTATTCTTGATCGTTATGAGCGCGGCGAACCTTTCTTTCTTTACACTGGCCGTGGACCTTCCAGTGACAGCATGCATGTTGGACACACCGTGCCATTTGAGTTTACCAAGTGAGTTGCACCGAATGCATTGTGACCAACTCCGAGGCTAATATCCACCAAGGTGGTTACAGGATGTCTTCGATGTGCCTTTGATCATTATGATGACCGACGACGAGAAGTACTTGTTCAGCGAGAAGCGCACAATTGAGGAGGTCCAGTCATACTGCAGAACGAACGCTGCCGATATTATCGCCATTGGTTTCGATCCAAAGAAGACTTTCATCTTCAGCGACTACGATTACATGGGAGGCGCATTCTACAAGAATATAACCCGCATGGCCAAGCATATTACTTTGAACGTCGCTCGCGCCGTTTTCGGTTTCGACGGCAGCTCCAACATCGGCAAGGTGCATTTCGGCGCCGTGCAGGGCGCAACTTCTTTCGCATCCTCCTTCCCACACATCTTCGGCACCGACGAGTTTAAGACTAACAGCATTCCATGTTTGATTCCTTGCGCTATCGACCAGGATCCATACTTCCGTCTTACTCGCGATGTTGCATCCCGCTTGAAGTTCGCTAAGCCATCTTTGATCCACTCTCGTTTCTTGGATGCACTCCAGGGACCAGGCACGAAGATGAGCGCTAGCATCGAGTCTAGCGCCATCTTCATGAAGGACACACCAAAGCAGATCAAGACTAAGATCAACAAATACGCTTTCTCTGGTGGACAGGTTTCTGAGACTGAGCACCGCGAGAAGGGAGGCAATACCGATGTCGATGTTGCATACCAGTACCTTACTTTCTTCCTTGAGAATGACGAGGAGCTTGAGAAGATCAAGATCGAGTACCAGAAGGGAGAGCTTTTGACCGGTGAACTCAAGGCTATCTGTATCGCTGAGCTTGAGAAATACGTTAAGGTCTTCCAAGAGCGTAGAGCAGTTGTCAACGACGAGATTATCAACGAGTTCATGAGGGAGAGGCCGCTTGAGTGGAGGGCAAACCCAAACCCAATCAGGGCTGCAGGTTCCCAGTCTGCCGGCATCGAGGGAGAGGTCGCAGAGTTGAACCTGGATGGTACTCCAAAGCTTACTAAGAACCAGCTGAAGAAGATTGAGAAGGAGAAGCAGATTGCCGAGAAGAAGGAGAGACAGGCGAGGGAGAAGGCAGAGAAGGCAGCTGCCGCTGCCACCCAGCAGTGAGATATCATTTGAGTGAAGAAAAGTTATAACGATGATACCAAACAAGCCAGACAGCGTTTCTAAGGATATTTTGGGATTTGATAGACAAAAAATGCAAGCGATGTCATAGCATACGTGCCGACGCACCTTACGAATACCGAGAGAAGTAGTTGACAACCAGTCGCAGACGAGGTTTTTGGCAATTGGGCCGCAATGATGTTTTTAGCAACGGTTTAAATTGCTTGGGACGGAAATAGTGTTTTAAAAAGGGACCTAAAACGTCTCGTGTTAGCTTTCCCGAGGAGATCTTGTACGAGAGGGGCTCGCGTGGGGACACTTCGGCTTAAGCAACCAACTTAAACTTTGGCAAAGATGAAGCATAGCTTTGCGGAGTTTGAATTGGAGCTTCTTTCTATAGTTGTAGATGCATACACCTTCATCTAACTGGCATTTATAACGCCTGCTTACCCCTTTTCAGCTGAAGATAGTGACATTTTCAGCCTTATTGGTTGTCATTGTTTAACTGGTTGGACCCTCGAATAGGGCGGGCCTTGGCACGCTTTGGTCCATTTACCGTCACCAAGCGGACACCACTGCGAGTGGATGGAGAGCCATGCCCCACCATCAAGGTCACGAACCGCTGTTACTGCTTGCGTACCATCTCTTAAAATATCCGCGATAATTCCTCCTCTTTCTTTTCCTTTATATACGACAT
The DNA here is from genome assembly GCA_010623925.1 of Antarctomyces pellizariae. NCBI lineage: Eukaryota > Fungi > Ascomycota > Leotiomycetes > Thelebolales > Thelebolaceae > Antarctomyces > Antarctomyces pellizariae. The sequence goes on along the minus strand of WCAA01000022.1, from coordinate 254,378 downwards.
ATATCCCGACTATCTCCTCTACAGCTCCTCATATACGCGACCATCACCTCTCAAATTTTTGCCCCATCTTCGTGCAGCATAATCCGTTACTCAGACCCCTCATCGCCTTTGTTCTTGCGCCAGGGTCGCCGGACGCATCTAGTCGCGCGGCTAGAGCTCTACGATAGCTCACCCACATAAGCCTACGGAAATAGTGGTTGATATTCCTTACTACCTCTCCTATACATCGCCAGCCTTCGGTCGAGCATTAAAACATTTGGTTTTCATACATAGGTGCCGCTGTACAACTTCGACCAAGTACTTTTACCCCGCTCGAGGACGTTATCACAATGGCTCTCCGCCCAAGTCTCACTCTCCACGAGGCAATTGATAAGCTTGAGCACGTCAAGCGTCACAAGTTCAATGTCTTCAACCAAGACTTTGTCGTCGAGTCGCAGTACGATGTGAAGAAGGAGATTGGACAAGGTGCTTACGGTATTGTCTGGTAAGTTGTGCCGAATCAATTATGCATGGTCGAGAGTCGGTGCTAACGCCTTATATAGCGGCGCAACAGAGGAGATCAGAGATAGAAGGACCGGCCAAGTCATCGAGTACAGACCCGTAGCCATCAAGAAAGTCACCAATGTCTTCAGCAAGAAAATCCTGGCCAAGCGTGCGTTGCGCGAGATTAAGCTGCTGCAGCACTTTCGTGGTCACCGCAACATCACAAACCTCTACAGCATGGACATCCCATCGCCACAAAACTTTAACGAGGCATACTTGATTGAGGAGTTGATGGAGTGCGATTTGGCAGCTATCATCCGCTCTGGCCAGAACCTCTCGGACGCTCACTTTCAGTCTTTCATTTACCAGATCTTGTGCGGTTTGAAATATATTCACTCTGCCAATGTGCTTCATCGCGACTTAAAGCCTGGCAACCTGTTGGTCAATGCCGACTGCGAGCTGAAGATTTGCGATTTTGGTCTTGCAAGAGGATTCTCTGTTGATCCAGAGCAGAATGCCGGATATATGACCGAATATGTCGCTACTCGTTGGTATCGTGCACCAGAAATCATGTTGTCGTTCCAGAGCTATACCAAAGCTAGTAAGTAGATCGACACCTTGCTAATCGGTTACAAACGTGCTAACACAACTCCTAGTCGATGTCTGGTCAGTAGGCTGCATTCTTGCCGAGCTCCTCGGCGGTCGTCCATTCTTCAAGGGTCGCGACTACGTCGACCAGCTCAACCAAATCCTCCGAATTCTCGGCACACCAAATGAGGAGACACTCTCTCGTATCGGTTCTCCACGCGCGCAGGAATATGTCCGTAACCTGCCATACATGAAGAAGCAAGACTTCTCCCAAATATTCAGCAAGGTTGACCCAAGGACCAACCAAGCCGTCCCACCAAACCCGGATGCCGTCGACCTCCTCAATCACATGCTTGCATTCGATCCATCATCACGTATCACTGTTGAGGCGGCTTTGGAGCACCCATACCTCGCCGTCTGGCACGACGCCACCGATGAGCCAGGCTGCTTAGAGCCATTCGGTTTCGACTTCGAAGCAGAGGAAGACGTCGGCGAGCTCAAGAAGTTGATCCTCAAGGACGTCGCGGAGTTCCGTGCTCTGAGAGAGAAGGAGATTGAAGAGGAAGAGGCATTGAAAGAACAAGAGGAGGCAATCAAAGCGCAGCAGCAATGGCAGCATCAGCAACAACAGCAGCAGCAGTACAGGATTGAGCCGCAGCAAGGGACTGCACAGTGGAACTCAGAGGATCCGAGACCGCAGGAGGCGCCGCAACAGCAGTATGGGCAGGCGACTGGGTTAGAACAGGAGTTGCAGTATGGGTTGGATGCGCATCAGGGGTATGGGCAGAGGTATTAGATGTGGTTGGATAGGTCTTTGGAGTGCTGACGAAGGATATGTGATGGATTTCATGACTCTTGGCCGGTTGATGACACGTGGGTAAAATGGCACGTCAGTTGGGCGTACGAAGTAACATTATTCCCTTTTGGCATCTTATATAGCTCGATATACCGAAATGAAGTTCCTTTTTCTAAGTCGCCCGCTTTACCGCCGCTGTGAAGAGCGAATACTTCGTGCCGGCTAGCGACCATGAGCTGACGCATGATTGTGGTAACCATCGCAATCCAGAGGAAGCGGTTAGCGGATCTAACAAGCTTTGGAGCACCATCAGGCCCATCAAGACGGCTTTGCTCCTATCACTGTGGTATCTGCAAGTTATTAGTACCTTTGTCACAAACCTCTTACAAGCGAATGCCAACTCCTTATACGCACATCCAGCAAGCCGAGTCTCTAAAGATGAGAGAGTATAATGAAAGTCCATTCTGCTCTTCTCCGCCTTATTCTTCCCCTCGTCGTCAAAGCATAATTTATACACTTCACACAAGAATCAACAGCGATGGCTTCACTCAATTTCGCACCAAAGTCGGTTTATGACCACTTCCTCACTCTGCGCCACACAACACAACATCAACCGTTTTACGAAGAGCTAGCTAAGGCTCCCTGGGGGGGGGGGTTACAACTCAGCTCAAAGAACATGACGTTACCGTGAGATGAGATGAGATCGACCATATCCTCACCGAGAACAAACACGTGGCCAAGGAGGACTCCGTCGCTCATTGCCTTAGTTTGGGACCTCTACTTCATACTCCGTCGCTAAATTGCATCACATTAGCATTAAAACTTTACTGCCACACAGCACAACATCAACAGTTTCCAGAGACCTAAACTATCAGCCTCTGGGCCGGGGTGTACAAAAACATCTTGGAACTAAAAAGATGAGATCTTGAGAGATGCGATGGACTCATATACCTACTCAAATCGACAATCATGTATTCATGCTTCTTTGCCAAGCTTCTTGCTCACGCAGTTTCAAAAACATCATTGATTAAGTCTTTACACAACACCACTTCCAGTCCCACCCGAAGCTGGCCAGCACGCTCCCCCGGGAGGCTGAAGAATATATCTCAACCAAAGAACAAGAATTTCTTGGGACCTGCGACGCTCAGCCCATAACACTTGGGCATCTCACCTAGAACACACCGCAGGAAGATATGAGGTTCATGGGAGATGCGACAACTAGGAGAGGGCTTTCAGGACAGCCCTTTTAAAACAATATACCCAAAGAACATGGAGATCCTGGGAGATGAAACGTTTGAGAGCCCTTTCTCAAATTCGCATCTAACAAGAACATGGCTAGCTCGCGAGAGAGTCAAAAACTGGGGTCCCAGTTGTGTTGCCAAGAGGTGCCGAGGTCACTAAGCCGAGTGTAATACACGCGGAAAGTCATGTTTTATCTTTGAGCGTCGAGCCATCCTTCGATTCTCTATTAAAGCATAAAATTTCGGCTGTGTTCAACATACGCCTTTTGCCCAACTCTTCTCGGTGAGCTTCATCTGGTTCCTGTGCCCCGTCGCATGGCTTCGAAACAGCATCCTCATCCTCACTCGAACGAATTCCGCGACCCGCACGCACATCTGCAGCATCCGCAGCTTTCCCACCTAACCGTGCATAAACAGCATACCCGTTCCTACGCCGCGATAAATGTAACATGCTTAATGGTATCATGGATGAGGGTGGTTTGGATTACGCTGACTCCTACTCCTACTTCTACTCCCACCAGAGCAGCGATGAAGGTACCTTTCACCCATCGCCTAAGAGCTTGGGGTTTCCAGTACCACTGTAACGTACCTTTGGGAGGTTATCTGGCAGCTGACGGGAGGAAACTACAAGACTGATATTAGTAAGTCGACTCTTACGAAGAGAGGATGTGCTAATTTCGTGTAGTTCGAAGCAACTCGAAGACAATGGCAAGAGGAGGTCTACTAGGCCAATATGGACGGGAAGAGGACGGGGAACCAAGAAGTGCAGCAAGTTCACTACCTCACAAGTTATGAGGTAAGGTCGACGCGTTGGCATGGCGGATGGAGAGATTGCCTCCCAATTTTGAGTTTAAGGAAGAAAATGATTGAAAGGAACACAGAATCATCAGAAGATAGAGTCATAGATGAGAATGGCGTTATTTGTAGTTGACGTTTATATTCATCTCTTTAACCAGGGTTCTTGCAGCGATACAGAGACACATAAATGCATCTCAACCAACACGTGAAGAGCAACTGAGGATTCAAATCATTCATTCCCACTCCTCTGATCTCGCTATGCTGACGACGTATAATCTATCATACAGCCCCTCTTCAGCCTCATTCTCGGTATTTAACCATAACCATGAAACTGACAAAAAAGGAAAAACTCTGATCGAGCACTGTGTAATCGTCTCTCAAAACTCCTCCGACCCGTCTTAAGACATAGGGTATCCGGACGCCTGCCCTGCCTCATGCCAGCTGCTGACTTTAAGCTACATCATCTCTGACTTGCCCACAGCAGCTGCAGTTGCTATGATCGAGAGCTTTCTGCCCTCCGTAAACAAATAACGCCACAAATGCCAGAACAGCCGTCGACTACTTAATCGTACCCCGCACCCCGTTGCCACGGGCTCGAACCATTACTATAGCGCACTGTCAGCCAAGGCTCCTAAAGGATACTCATGGACCGTCGTACCTAGCATTCGTCGGCTGTCTGAACCCCAAAGGACTTGGTGTGTGCTCAAGGCCTCCATACCCGGCACCGTTATATGGGCTCCGGCTTGGGCTCATGGAACGCATCTGTGGACCACCATCAACAAGTGGCACATCACTGTTGTGTCTGCTCTCATTATTATATCCTCCATACGCACTCCTGGACTCGTGGTACGGTGCCTTCTCAGACATCTGCGCATTTGGCGAAGCCGGAAAGAGTGGGACGCTGGAATCGACGATTGGCGAACGTGGTGGTCCGTGATGTGAGTGGCTGGATTGCGGAAGTGGATGGTTGGCTGCGTGGCGCTGGCGCATCGACTCGGTATCCCAGGAATCGTTGTCGTCGTCAAGGTCAAGACCACCCTTATAACCCCCTTTCTGGTCACCTCTAGCAGTCGCTCCAAGAGCATCAAGCTCGGTGGTAAGCTGGGTCTGGGACTTAATAAAAGAACCACGGTCATCGTGCATTGGCTGGTAGCGGGTGTCTGGGTTCTTGTTGAACGTGGCCATAACCGAGGAAACAAGAACGAGGATGAGCAACAGAAGGGCGAAAATAGCGTTGACGATGAAGAAGACGATACCCATGACTCCAGTAACAATGGCAGGCTGTCCGAAGATGCCAGAGAAGAAGAGCAGGAAGATGGAGTTGACAAAGTTGATGGAGCAGATGGCGATGTTGACAGTGTTGGTGCTCTTGTCCATCCATGGTCTCATCACGCTGGCGCCGATCAACATGCCGGCCTCAATAATCAAAAGCCCAATGACCTGAGCCTCGCCGTTCTTCTGTCCCAGACCGATGAACATGGCCTTGAGAACAGTGTAGACGAGAACTGGAATGATGTAGTAGTAGGCAGTAGCTCTGAACTGGACGTAGAGGAAGCCCCACTTGTTGAGAGCGGTCGGATCAGAGTAGAGAATGTATGCTGGGTTTTTGTGCATCTGCTTAGATCTCTTCGCAATCATCACAACCTTGAAAGCTGCCCATCCGAGGGTAGCAGTCATGCCAAAGAAGTAAAAAACGGCAAGGACGACTTCGGCTGGCGAATCGACTCTAGTGAACTCCCAAAGGCAAAGAATCGTCATCTGTGGAAAGCCAATGAGAACCATGCGGAACATGATGCCCTTGAGAACGACAAGCCATCCGTTGCGGAAATCCTGGAACTTGTTGCTCTTGAGCTTGCCACCTCTGACAAGAAGCTCACAGACTCCCTTGAAGGCGGCGACACCAAGGATAACGGCTACGATGAAGACACAGAAGAATATGAGACCAGTAATAAAGACGTTGGTAGCTTCCATGTCGGAGCGGAAAGCAACACGATCGATGCCTGTGACAATGTAGTTTCCAGTCTCAGTGTCGATTGGGTTATTGGAGCGCTTAGCAACGCCGGATGCCATCTCCTTGAAAGTGTCCAAGCCACGCTTCTGAACCTGAACGGAAGTCGTAGTCAAGGTGTTGAGAATGGTTGCCGGAGTTCCACCGGTAGACTTCTGATACCAAGTAGCAATTGTCTGCATAAACCCAACCTCGATAATTCCCATAGTCCACTGGAAGTTTTGAGTCCAGGACTGAACGATAGGTGGCAGCGGAACCGCAACTAGACCGACAATGGCGAGGGCCTGGAAGTAGCCGAAGAGAGAAAGGGCGTAAGCGGCAATATGCGCAGCAGCGTTGGAGTGTCCAAGACCTGCGACAATAGCAGAGACAACAAGTGACAGGCCAGCAATAACGGCTGTAGCCCACGAAACACCATGCTGATCGGTCGTCTTGCCGTTAGAGAGGCGAGCTTCCACACACGCCAACATGTCGTCTGGATTGGTATTGGAAATGACCATGACCTTAACGGTGGCATCGAGATCCGGCATCTCATAGGCGATGCTCGGAATCATGTCAAGCGTCTTTTGGTCGATTTGGAGGTTTGAATTCAACGGAATTGGTCCTGGCTGCATTTTGCAAATGCCCTCCAAACCCTCAGACTTGCACGGGTCGACGGTCTCTCTGACAATGACGTATCCATAGGCGGCAACCTCGACATGGAGCTTGAAGTTTCCGGTCAAGGAGGAAACTCCCATGACATTGATGTTGGCAGTTCTATTATGCGGCGTCAAGTAGACCTTGAAGAGGGTGGCTGTGAATTTGGACTTCTCCATACAGGTGTGGAGGGAGTGCGACTCGATGATACGGATAGCGGACACCCATGATGCGAATGAGAGTATCGAGGTTAAGATAACCAGTGGTGATAGTGATGAGAACCGCATGTTGGGCGACTGTGTTAATAACGACAGGACCTGAAGGAGATTGTCGTTGTAAGTCGTGTGTTATGCGATATGGATGCGATGTCAGATCAGGTCATCAAGATCTTCGACAAGGTCTTTCGTAAGCAGGATGTCACAGAGCCCTTTGGTTGTCGCAACGGCTCCTCGTGTCGACTCGTTAGGCGACAGTCAAACAGGGCGATTCCTGTCGGCGCGTTGGTGGAATGTTGTCGTGCAGAAAGGTTTGGTGGAGTGGTATGTCGGGAGGTGCGGCGGTTATGTCCTGGTGGTATCGTTTAGGGGAAGTGACGACTGCACTTTCTGAGCGAATGTGTCTAGGTTGCTTTGCAACGCGAACGAATGTATATTTTGAGAGGACAGTATAGTAGAATTAGGTCGTCGGGGTCGGATGCGAGGAATGGGCTGCCGCGGGCAGTGTATGAGGTTTAAGTTTGACGCAGGCCTGTGTTTAGGAAGAGAGGAGGATGAGGAATGCTGAAACCAGGTCTAGTCTGGCTGTTGTGGATTGCCTCTTGCACAAGCACAGCGATGGATCAGTGCTGACTGGACCTCAAGGAACTTGGCGCTTCGGCGGGGTGGCTGAGCGGAAAACTCCACTGAAGGAAGTGCCGTCTTAGGGGGAGTTTGGCAGCTGGTTTAGTGGGTGAGGTGCGCTGGTACACGATGCTTACGCGGCGGATCAACAACCGCTGAACGCGAGGGTGCTTCGGTGCTTCTAATTAAAGACAACGCACGGGATACGGGAAAGCTGGGCTGAGCGGAGGACAAAATCGGAGGTTAAAGACGAGATGCGACCTCTGAATGAAAGCAGATGGCAGATGAATATCAATCACACGAGGTCTTGAGTCCTCTTGGATGCAATGAGGTCAAATTGTGACTGTGCTTGGCTTTCGCTTGGTCGTTGTCATTGTAAGACACACTGCGAATATTCCTATTTTCTTGTTCTGCACCTGATTCCAGCCTCCCACAGCCCCTAACACCGCAAACAAAGTCGGAGTCCTGATTCATAGCATCAATGACATGCTGATATGGCAGTATTATGTACTCTCATGTACTTTGATGCAGTCTTTTGCTGCATCTGTACCTTTAGATACTTTTTGGTGCTGGATCTGCCGTTGATCCTCGACCCTCGTTTTCAGCCAGGGGCCCACAACGACATCATTTCGTCAATTCCACTTAATTAGGCCATTCTCTCCGCTATCGACTGCACAGCCTCAAACCTTCGTATCGCGATAAAGGACAGAGCCATCAGGGTTACAACATCACAGGTAGAGCACTATCTGCACTGCAGCTTCATTCCAGTGTTGTCTTCATCATTCTCGAAAACGAATCTCGGAAACGGAACTAGCTAATCATTTCTATAAATCAAATCAGCGACGCCAATCTCTGCTACTGCCGCACAGTGACACAACACAGTTCTAAGTCCTCAAAGCCCACCTCCATCTTCCATCTTCCACTATCAGCACGTGCATGCATCCCTCCCCTAACTTCCTCCCCCGCAATCGGCCATGCCCTTTCCAGCACCACAGCTCCACTAACTTCCCACTAACTTAGCGCATCTTGAGCCCTCATCTCCATCTGGTCCACAGACCGAAATGAGGCCTTAGGATAAATCCCTGACCGAGCGACCGTGAAAGTGCTTTTTTGTGCTGCGCCTTCGCGCTTCGTGTCAAATCACGAGATTTAAGAGACCAATGAGCACATGAAACAGAGAAGTCTGGAAGGATCGTCGCAATCCCAGTCTTAGGCTAACATCATATGTTTGAGGTGTCAAAACCTTCTCAAATGTGATCAAGGTAATAGATAGATGGCCAAGCTTTTGACATGCTCCTCACGTGCTGTCGCAGTCCCAGAAAGCACGGGATAAGGGGGAACCTGCATTCACAGCTCAAGTCTACAGTATCATAATTCGCTAATGGCTTCTTCACAAACTCCACCTACTCCAACACGTCTATCCAACCCTTGAGTATACAACGCCTTCATGATACCCAAACCCTCTTTGCCCTAGAATTTAGACTTCTAATCTCGAGCGTTTACTCACCACGACCGCCATACCTCGTCCCACCCAGGCCACTCCCAGGCCTATTCTGATTCATTCCCTGCGCACTCCCACTCCTTTGCCCCGGCTTCGGAATTCCCCCAATCCTCGACGTCGTACTGGTAGGCATCCTCAGCCCACTCGGCGCCGGCCTACTCAACCCACTCGGCGCCGGCCTACTCAACCCACTTGGAGCCGGTCTACCAACACTCGCTCTAAGGCTCTCAACCTGCTGCGGTGGCGGCTGTGCGCTCGTCTCTTGAAGCGCAAGCAACTCATCACAAGCAGCAACGAGCTCACCCTTCTCAACCCTCTCCTGCTCAAGCTCAGAGCGTAGATTGTCGTTATCGGATTTGATGGACTGGAGTTCTTGGGTAAATCCTTCCAGACGGGCTTCCAACTTGGTTACTTGTGTGGCTCTGGCTCTCAACTCCTCGACAGTTTCAGGATCGAGTTGTGGTGCGTTATCACTCATCTGTACGTCGTTGCGGCCTTCTCTGATAGTTTCGTTCTCGCACTTCAGCTCTTCAATGTGCGCCTCGAGGTCTTTGACTTTGCGGTCCCAGCGCCCTTCGTAGGACTTCTTTAGTGCTGCGACCTTGGTCTCGTGTTTGCCCTTATACAGGGCGTGGAGCTCCCTGGCGACCTTCTCGACTGCAACCTCAACCTCCCTTCCATTCGCCGCGGCCGGACTTCTCGGTCCCTCCAAACTTGCATCACCAGCTCCATGCGACGCCCGCATAGCAGCCATCTTACTCTCCGCCTCCTGTGCCATCATCTCCGCCGCCTCCCTCCGCTTCTCGCTCTCATCTAGCCTGCCCTCGAGAGCCTCCCTCTCCCGCTCACTATGCACGATCTCCTCCTTCACATTCCGCAGAATCATCTCCATCTCATGACTTCTCTTAATCCAGCTCTCCTTCTCCGCTTCCAATTGCTGTCTCATCTCCCTTTCCTCCCTCTCGATATTCTCCGACTCCTGTACCCTCTTCTCTGCGTCACCAATTGCGTTCTTCAGACTCGAAACCTCGGCTTCCTTGCCCAGTAACGAGGCACGAAGACTGCTTATCTCAGAGAGAAGCTTGGATTTCATACTCTCCACCTCCCGCGGTGTAACGGACGGCATACTCCTCGGCGTCGGCGCAGGAGGGATGTCAAAGTCAAGGAGATTACTCATGCGAGTCGCCGCATTTTGGCTCACGCTTTGTGGCCTCCTCTTATTGGGACTCGGTGTTCTGGCGCTGCTCGGCGCATATGAGTTGCTGTATCCGTGGCCACCACCGTAGTGCTCCTGTGTCGGTGTCTCGCGGCCTCTTCGCGAGGCAGAGAATTTGTTGAACTGCTCAGTGAAATCAAGGAGGTTGGTTGCTGTGTCTGGTTCTGAGGATGGTGCCTGTGTGCGGCGGGGTGTGGGGGTGCCAGAGATGGCTTGGAATGTGTTTGGGCGGCGAAGAGTGGCGGGAGTGTATGAGGTTTTGAGGTTTGAGGTATGCCCTCCTTGCCCTCCTTGCGAGGCAAATTTTGTGGGTGTGTGGCCTATTTTGGCAAACATGGTCATGTCTGGTACTGCTGAGAATGTGGAGAAAGCTGTGTTGTCTGCGAAGTCCTCATCTTCGCCGGCTTGCGTATTTGTTTCGTTAAAGTCGGCTTCGGTGTCGTCGTAGTTGATCTCGCTGTAATCGTCCTCCATGATTTGGACCGCCTTTGTGATGCCTTCATTCTCCCTGATTGTGGGCGTGTTGTTGCTTCTACTCGAGGTAGGCGTGCTGGACCTCGACTCCTCCTTGACTGGCGACGCCCTCGGCTCTGCCATCGATGCAACCTTCACCGGAAATCTGGATGCGGGTGATGACAATCTGCGCAAATTCCGTTCTTTTCTCTGGGTGGCCTCGTCTGCCCTTGCCCTTATTTTCAGTTCTTTGAGAGAAGGATCGCTGCGCATCGTGAGAATAGGGGATAATGCGTCCTGCTTGTTGTGTGGGAGAAGCTCGTTCTCGTGGTCTGGCGCTGCAACAAAAGGCGAGCTGTGTTCGTTGTCGGTGCCCGACATTATGGTGTCGTTCTCATGGTCCATTGTGGAATGTTGTCCTAACGCGCCGTTTGGCGTGTTTAGTGCTGCGTCGGTCTTGAAGGTCAGTGGCGATGCCATCTTCATTCGGTTTTGGAAGGCTCAAATCTGGATGTGATAATTTCGGTTCTTGCTGAGTGGTCGTTGCGAACATAGAGTCGACCAGTTTGTGTCTAGATGCACAGTGCCATGTCATGGATCCATCCCACCACGCGAGGCTGTATTAAGGACAAGCATAAACGTTTCGGGCGTTGTCAAGACAACTTGAAACACACATCACGTGAATTGAGTCTTTTCCTTGGCGGACAAATCGCGCTGGGGGCTGCTGGTCTTTGACCTGCGATTAAACCACCTCCCTGCCAAAAAATCTCCAGCACGGTCGGCAAAAAATTCGCTTAACTAGATTCCATCTCCACACGATACTCTACAAAAATCCCAATGATGGATAGCAAACTCCGAGCAATTCCAGCTCGGTTCAAGCGAGAGTCAAATCGATTCCACGGCGGCATATGGCACCTGTATTCGTTCCAAGTTCTGACGATCGGGTCGCCCCTTTCAGCTTGCCTTAAGACAGAAACGTCCTGGTAACCATTTTACACCACCATGGATCTTCTCTAAAGAGATGAGATGCAAAACTCGTATATTCGATTTTAACAAGCATTCTCTTGCGTAATGTCTGCTGCATCTCTCAGTTCTCAAGTTCTTACAAGCACTGAAGTCTCATGCCAAGGGCGTGATTACAGTATGCTCATGTGTCGCGTTGTCTCTATTTACAGTGCTTCTCTTTTCCTTAATGTTTAGGTGATTATTCTTTAATGGAAGGGGTGCTAGTTGTTAATACCATACAGGCTCTCCAGGTTGCCGGTTTCCATTTCAGTCTACGTTCTACTGGCATTGTCGGTTCCAGCCGAATGGCCTCTCCGGTAGTCGGAGACATCTCCTGTTTCTTCACCGATCATGCTCATGCGTCCAGGGACCTTCATAATTCGACAATTTTCTTTTTCCAACTATTCTGTGTTGAGAAAATCCTTGTTTCCGGGAATCAAATTGTGTAGGGGACCTTCTGCGTGGACCCGGAGGTCCGATATTTCCCAGCATGGGTCCCGAGCGTTTGAACGAGTGTTGCACCAGGTCACACGTCTTGATGTTAAGGTCATGACATGTTCTTTCGTGCATCTATCCTTCCAGATATGCACCTGTACGAGGCAATGCTGTATCCTACATTTCTGGCGTCGTATCTAGCACTATAGCTTGTCACTGTCACGATCATGTACCTTGCCCCCAATATCTGGTCTCGTTATACAATGGTATTGACGTACTTGACAGCTTGAGATTTCTCGAGACAAGTCACTGCATTGGGGAAATTCCAGCCTCCCACTAAAGGGTACTAAAAGCTCGATGTCGCCTTGTTAGTTTTCTTCAAGAGAGGCTCCCCTGGTCATTACCATCCTTGCTTCTTGTTCCGACCTTCCAAACTCTTCGTCGTTCTCCACGCTCATTACTGCATTGTCACTCAAGCACACCCCATTACAACAAGGCCGCTTCCAGCACCCGTATAAAGGATTCATTTTAGGTTCATTACCTACATACAGCATGTCGAGCAAGGCATCAGCGAAGCCCCGAATCCAGCGGCTCAGAGCTTCATGTGATGGGTGTTTCTTGGCCAAAGTTAAATGTGGCAAAGCACGGCCGATCTGCTCTTGATGCCTTATCTGCGGCACCGACTGCAAGTACAGCCCATCTTCTAGAGCTGGCAAACCAAAAGCCAGTCGGCCAAGCAATACCTCAAGCATGGCTCTTAACATCGCCAACCCGAATGCTATGATAGACTCCGGATTGCCGTCTCCATACATGTTCGACTCGCACTCAATTGCAATGGCGCCTAACGCGAAGAGCACTCCAATGTTCTCATTCAACACCAACTGGTCTGTCTCTACTGGTTCTCCAGACGAAGGGTTTCCAGGTTTATTGTCAACCACCAGTGCTTCATCACTTGGTGACGAAGCGTTCTTCGAGACAAGCGACTTCAGCATCCCATCCAGCACAAGCGAGATCTTTGATCCCTCCTCAACATGGATATCTTCCGGCCAGAACGACTTCGAGAACTCCATTTTATAACCCACGAGCCAGGACATAGATATTCCACGCTCTCGGTCGGTGGGAGATGCTACGCACATGAATACTTTTTCTCCACGGAACGATGGCCATCTGCCAAACCCGCAGTTTTCTGCCCACGCGAGTGCTGGCATGTCAGCGCCGACTGATTCTGCAAGCTCGACTTCATCTGCCAATAATGCCGGGTTCCCGAGAATGCCTTCGTCGCCATGTAACTGCTTCACCACATGTCTGCAGTCCCTCCAAGCTCTTCACAACCACTCAACCACAACGAACTCGCAGCAAGCTTTCGAGGTCGTCTTGAGCATCAACAGAAAGGTGGTGGAAGGTTGCGCAAGCATGCTTGCCTGCCGAGCCTGCTCTTCAGGCTCGAATACCACAGCGATGTTGCTGGCCACGGTCATTGAGAAAGTGTTTTCGACATATCAGTTAGCAACACAAGCTTGTGCACATGGTTCGCATAGCGACGGAGGGTGGGTCAAGCATGAGGTTATCTGGCTGGAACTACGAAAGTTGGAGGAGCTCCTTGACCACTTCCAAGACGTATGTGGCGGCTGGAGCAATTTAAAGGACAATGGGTTCCAATCATCACTGTTGGGACATCTCGTAGGAAGCCTCAGTTTCACGTTCGAGCTGCATAAGTTGCAGCAAAGCGGTTATGGGCAATGACCTAGCAATGCGGCCATATTTCACGAATATATGACACTAACGAGGGCAAAACACATAGCGTGATGCGAAGAGTCTTGGTGGTTACATCTTGTATATCAGGGAGATTTTGGTGTCAGATTCTTTTTGTCATCACTGCAAGTTTGCGAGCTACAAGGTCCAACAATACTTTAATGTATAACATAATGCTAACCGAATAATGAAAATGTGTTCAAGAAGATCCCATGGATGGCTCCATGATGAGTTTTAACCACAGGTACAACCGCCAATCAGCAAAAAAGTATACCTGAAAGGGTCTATGAGTTCGGAATTATTCTCAAAACAGCCAGCTACTAAGGCAATTTGACCGTTTCCAAGTCCGTGGCAGAGGCAAGACATGGCTGAGAATGTGTTTTTTGAGGTAGGCGAAAATTTATACTGTAAACACGATGACGATATCATTATTTGGCCTCCAGATCTATGTCCTCAGAATCTCTCTCAAATATTAGAGGTAAGAGAGGCATTACTGCGACTGCTATTTTGGGGTTTCCAGGGCCATGCTGCAGATTATCCCAGTCACGGAAGAGGGCATGATCGAAAATTCAAATTATTACTCTTTGGGTCCCGAGTGCCTGAAATGATGTCTGAAACCGGCAATGCGGCCTGCGATTGATGTAGTCGAGGTAGCTGCAGGCCTTGCAAATTCGTGATGACTTCCAGCTTCTTTGGCATTCAAGAGCTATACGGGTTGGACGCAACACGACGGCATGAATTTATCTCAGTTGACTCTGGACTGGGTTATGCAAGCAATGTTAACATGTGACTGGAAGTTCATTAAATATTAGACACCGTCTTCAAAGACAGTCATTATAGCTCCCAAGCCAGAGTTAGAAGTGCAGCAGAATCTGCATCATTGCTTGTATCTCATGCTTCAGTAAGAAGATGTTCATCAGAAAACCGATACATTCTCATTCTAAGAGATCGACAGGGAAGACTCGACGGTTTTGGTGCTTGCATACATGACTCTGTTCTACCACTGCCCGAGCTGTAATGGCACAGTCCTACTCGCCAACCCACATCATGTTTATGGTCACTCATATGAGTTACCACAACCCTTCTCAAAGGCGAGATCTAAATCGCCTTTTAAATAAAGCATCCGGTTACTGCTTTTGTCCTTCCGGTCTTGTGGCTGTGTGACAAAGAACCGTTGGATTGGGACGAGTACCAGTAAGACATGGCAATCTTGGTAGATTGAGTGCTGTGGCTCCAGCCACTAGCTAATTTCGACTTTCTGCCAGTCAAGTCCTTCATCCTCCATGTTGCATAACGTCTCTGTAGGACAGCATTTTATGCGAACTCGAGTTACGGACAATGCACCTTTCGCACCCAACAAGGGAAGGATGCGAGGACTTTCCATGATGGGAAGCAGATGCGAGTAGCCGCATCCTTTGTGGAGGCTCGACTTGGACTTCCACTGAGGCTAGAAATTCCGTGCATTGGTAGAATGACCTTTCGTCCTCGCACAGCATCAGAAGCTGAAAGCTCTCTCTGAATCTACTGTCATCAGATCAGGACGATTTCTGCCAAGAGAGGCGCAATCTCAGTGATCGCAATACTACGTTGATGATGGCTTCATTATGTGTAAGAGGAGCTTGGCGGTACATCGCTCGTTATGCTTGTAAAACCTCGAGTCCTGGCATTATCAATGGTTTTTTTTGCCTCTTGACGGCTATGGAGGTGTACAATAAAAAAATTCCAAAGCCAATCCAACCTTTATATCGAGCAAGTTCTGTTATGCACATTGTTAGGAAGCCGTTTGAGCCAAGTTCTTGGCTGAATTCTGCATTGATTCTAACGAACACGTTTTAACGATCGACAATAGTTTTTGAGCTCTTAACACTTGCAAATATCGTGAGCTCAAATTTCCACCCATGTTAATTGGGCACGAAGAATTTCGATGGTTGAGCAACAGGTATCTTCGCCTTCATGTTCCAAAACAGTTCAGATTTGGTAAACGGCATAAGTGCGTGACACAGCACAACAATCACAAAAGCCTCCAGTCTTCCACGTACAGCACCATTTTCCACATGCATCATTGCCATTTCGCAAAGTACCGTAGACCACCATCGAGCATCTCGGCACTTAGATACCGCCACCAGTCAAGTGGATAATTTGTCCTAAAGAAACCAGTTAGTGATGATTATTCACGGGACCGTCTCAGTTCAAGTTGCTCACCACTTATCCACTCGCTCTCAGGCGATACAAGGAGGGAGACCGCACGGCCAACATCGGCTGGCACACCACAACGTCCCAACGGCCAAGCCTTAGCGATGCCAGCGTCAATGAGCTTCATTGGCATATCAGGCGATCCACCGGGCGCGTAGTGCCAAGCATTGCCGTCAAACATGTCGGTCTTGATGCCTCCAGGGGCAAGAGCGTTGCAAGTAATGACCTTTGGACCGCAGTCGATGGTAAAGCTGCGTGTGAAACCCTCGATAGCGGCCTTGGAACCGGAGTACAAGGCGTGATTTGGTACGTGCGACGCACTTGCAGCGATCGAGGACATGAGAATGATGCGGCCCCCGCGCTCGAGGTACTTCATGCCTTGCTGAGCAACGAAGAATTGACCACGGCAGTTGAGGTTGAAGATGTCATCGAAGTCTTCCTGTGTGACGTCGAGCTCGTCCTTCCAAACCTCCTTCCCAGAGTTTGAGATGACAATGTTGAGGTGCCCGAAGTGGCTGATAGCGTCCTCAAAGAGCTTGAAAATTTTCGAAGGCTTCGAAACATCGGCTTTGATGGCAATAGCTGTGGCTCCCGTGTTCAGCCCTTGGATCTCCTGGACAACTGCTTCTGCTGCCGTCGCTGAGGATGAGTAGTTGATGGCGATGGAGCAACCGCGGCGAGCGAGCTCCAATGAAATTTCACGGTCGATACCACGACCTAATCCAGTGATGAGAGCAACCATGCTGCTGAAAGGAAGAACTGGGCTCATGGTATGGGCGATTAGGAGGGAAGCATCGCCCCCCATTGCTACATGAGAAGCATTGCCGTCGTTCGTGATCGAGGCCATGACTTGCGTGGTAAGACTTCGGGATAGAAGGTGGTTAAAGAGCGGTTTATACAGTACAAGTCTCTGCAGATGTTATGGAAAGTATCACAATTCAAGGGAGTCGAGGACAGGGCTCTCTTTCTTCTTAAGCAATACCTCTGAGTGGGAGTTTTCGAGACTCCGATCATGCTATCCGGCCTACGAGCTTTGCTTCAATAGATTGTCCGTGTCCCTACTACAACACCGTCCATCCCTCACAGTATTGCCTTGCTAGTCGGCGGCATACATGGACTTCCAAATAGCCGCACATATGTGCAACTCCGCACTACACCGACGTCCGTTTTAGTTCCGTATTCGTTACTGTGGCAATCAACTTCGCCCGGCTATTCTCAATGTCCATGACTAGAGAAAAGACACACTTACCTTCGGACGAACTGTGGCGCTCCTGCACAGTTCTAGCTGTGTAACTCGGCCGCTTAGAAGGAAATGAGGTATGCCTCGAGACGGAAAACCCCACCGGACATGAAGAGAAATGAGCACGTTCTCACTCTCCTCGTCAAAGCTCAATTTTGCCGCTCAATGGGGCCAGCATAACCGAGGCTCCCATAACTGTTATTTTGGAGGGGGTTTTGCCATCTGGTTGTTCATGGCGAGTCTTAAGAAACGACCCATTATCGCTTGCAACTTTCTCTGAATAGAAAAGGCAAGCCTTGGGTTTTGACACGGCTTTGACAATTCTTGTTATTCATTAGGATTGGTTTTCTTCCGAGTTCGTGTTACACAAGGTTTGTATTGATATGATTCACATGGGGTTTCTCACGAAGAGATGCCTAGATGAACACGTGACTTCGCGTCATCATGGCGTCGCTAGTTGGTCCATTCGCGTCTCCCACAACCACTACCAAACCCTTGGCCATAACTGTCAACTTTACTCGTGGCAGGTACGTGGCACTTCAACATCTCATGAATTCCACATTCACGAATGTTTAACTCCCCCTCGTGCCAAATGTTAGGATATTATGAATGCACTTTTTAATTTTCTTATTCTTCACCATGGCTCCACAGATATCTGACCATAAGTCCAAGCGCCTCCTGGCAGAGCACGGTGCTAGGGTTTCTATTCATCTCGGGCGGAAACATGTTACGCATGTCATCGTTGGCACTCCATCTGGTGCGAAGGTTGCTAGATCTGGTAGCGCCGGTGCTGGTGGCGGCTTAGCTGGCGGAAAAGTCCAAAGGAGATTGTCAGAATAGTCGGTTGTGGCATCAAGTATGTCAGGGCTGAACGGTAGGTATAACCATTTTATTCTCGTAGTGGACTTAACTAACACCTCTTGGGGCGATAGAAAGCGTCAAGGCTGGCCGCAGACTGCCAGAGGCCCAGTTCTCCAATATTAAAACCTCGCTTAGTGGCCAAACGGCAGTCCGGGGAAACTTCTTCGGTGTCGAAAAGGTGGAAGAAATATTTCAGTGACGAGGGCGGTCTAAACGAAGAGGCATTATTGTTTGATACCCAGTGGGCACTGAGGAAGTTGTGGTTGTCGGATGGTTTGGGTAATGGCGTTTGGACAGGCCACGGTGCCCACGGGTATGTGCTACGGGCGCTCGCTTCATTATTCCTGTACCTCAGCCATACGCTTCTGTTTTGTCGGTTCTTGTATTGCGCTTGATAGGGCTTTCCTCGTTTGTGTTTTCAGTTGCGTTTTTGATTAAATAGCGGTGTCTATCACCGCCTTCATGGATGTCAACAGTTTGACTGATGCAGACTGGCAAAACTGGACTTTATGGCACATTTCGCAACCATTGTTAAGACAAGAGAAGTGCACTATGCATCTGCGGCAAACTAGACTGGCATATAGTTCAATTGGCACACGCTTAGTGGCAACTGTGCTTGAGAATCTGGTTATGAGGAAAACGGATTTACAAGGCGCTTAAAGGAACAGTATGTGGCTAAAACCTAACAGAGTTGTTTGTTCTCATGTGCCGGGATATAGTGCCCAGTTTAAAGATTTAGGCGGGAGCAATATTTGGGTGTCATTTCGCAAATAACTAGGATTCACTTGGACCGATAAATCGTTGAGACTTTTCTGGCAGATCGCAACGGATGGCCTCCATATCAGCGTTCTAGCCGTATTTCCAGATTCCCTTGGCCCAAAGTTCAACACGATTAGACCTGCCCTCATACTACAAGCGTATGGATATGCTGCAGAGGAGTGCAATCGTCAGGTAAGCCGTTTGGTGGTCCCGACAAAGCGCCTTCTAGAAGAACAGGGAAGAATCCAGCCATGTAACCGTTTCGTGCAGTCCAAGCCCAAGTACACACTTCACCCGAGATTTGACTGAAAACCCTTTAAGCGAGCCGCCAGGTTTCTTATCGTCAAGGCTTCCGAGAGACAGCCTCGAAGCCCACACCGGCAGGTTACAGTGCCCGTCATTCTCTACGAGGTACGCTTTCGCCGCACTATACCTTTCTTTCTTTCACAACAACTTACACCTTGATTACTCAGTCTGTTGTTGATTGTGTGTTGCTTCTAATGTTCACACATCATCTGTGTCTACATCATTTGTGTCTACATCATCTGTGTCTACATTCAATCACTTACATTTAGCACGCCGCCATGTCGTACATAGACTATCTCTTCGACAATGTCGGGTACAATTACAACAAGCCGGTACGTATTTAAATTACTTGTGAGCCCCTTCCAAGCGGGCAGACATGGGATTTTTAACCATGCTTAGTTGTTCATTGATGCAAGCGATCCAACGAGGAGTCTTTCTGCCGCGGAAGTTAAAACAATGGTTTCTAAAGTCGTCGCTGGCCTGAGACATCATGGACTTAAGAAAGGCGACGCGGTATGCGTTATGGGATTTAACGATGTAAGTGTAACACCTTTGTATGATGGTCAAGCTCTGACAACGGTAGATTCTTTACACGCCTCTCTACTTGGGCATCATGGCTGCGGGAGGCATCTTCACCGGCGTTAACCCTGGCTATAAATTGTTTGAACTGGAGCATCAACTCCGCCTCTGCCACGCCAAGTTTATGGTAGCATCGCCAGGTTGCTTGGAAGTTGCCATGGACGCTGCTGAAGAGGTATGCATCGGAGCAGACCGCATCTTTGTCTTCAATCACTCCGAGAAGGACATGCCCGCTGGCTGCAAGGTTAAGTCGTGGTGGACCCTTGTCGAGCATGGCGAGGGTGAATGGGAAGTGATTCACGATTCGGCCAATGAACCAGCCTGCTACATTAATAGCTCCGGTACCTCAGGACTGCCAAAGGCAGTGGTTGTCCCACATATGTACCTACAAAACCAGGTGGAAATCCTCGTTACCAGGAAGCTTCCATACAAGGTAAGCACAATCGGAAATGACATGACTGGCCTGTCACTAACTTAAGCAGGTTTCTCGACTTATATGTATCCCTCCGTTTTCCGGCTACAACGTCCCATCTCAACACGGAGCACCAATCAAAGCTGGCAATCCAGTCTATGTGTTGCCGCGCTACGAAATCAAGTCCTTCCTCACTGCCGTCAAGAAGTACCAGGCTACGGAGACGCTTTTGCTTCCGCCAATCCTGCTTGCTTTGCCAAACTCTAAGGAAATCAGAAGCAATCCAGATGCCCTCAAATCACTTCGCCAGATCTTCTGCGGTGGTGCTTCCATCGGAAGTGGCGTTCAGTCTCGTTTTTACGAAATCCTAGACCCCGCCGCACGCGTAGCTCAAGTCTTTGGGCAAACCGAGTGTGGGTGGGTTATGGCTTCTATGTACCCGGAGAAGGACGAGACTGGTAGCGTCGGTAGACCGCTCAAGACATACCAAGTCAAGTAAGTTGACTCGGAGAAGCGTTGCCCTCAGATCCAGCTAACAATCCAACTAGGGTCGTGGACGACGATGAGGTCGAGATCACCGAGCCAGATTTGAACGGCGAGATCTTCATCAAGCCAAAATATCCAATGCTCGGCTATTATAATAATGAGACGGCATCCAAGGCTGCTTTCGCTGCAGGAGGATGGATTAAGACTGGAGATGTTGGGCACTTCAACATGGATGGTCTTTACTACATCACTGACCGCAAGAAGGACCTGATCAAGATTCGTGGTTGGCAGGTGTCGCCAGCGGAGCTCGAGGAAGTGCTGCTTATGCACCCGGATATCTTGGATGCAGCAATCATCGGTCACAAGATGCCACCACCGTCCACAGAGGAGGTCCCTCACGCTTACGTTGTCCTCCACGAGGCATCATCTTTGACGACTCAAGATGTTCAGGATTTCATGGCTGTCCGCCTCGCCAGGTTTAAGGTCGCAGAGCAGGTGTTCTTCATGGAAAGCCTCCCTCGCAATCCAACCGGAAAGATTGTCCGTCGCATGCTGAAGCCCACGTATGAGGAGTCGGTGCGCGAGAGGGTTAGTGAGAGTGGCCACCTCACTGTCGCAAACGCTATCCACGGAAATGGCATTGACACTCAGATTGTAATGACACCAGGATCGGCTACTCCAGCTAGGGCCTTCTCTGGAAGCTTCGAGGGATCACCAATTGCTCGCCTTAGTGACTGCAGCGCAGACTTGAGCGCTGCTGTCACACTCCTTGCCGATCATTTGAAGAAGCAAGTTTTAGGGACCCGCAGATCTCCACCACAACACGATGGGCCAAAGAACGACGCGGGTGACTCGTTCACATCCGAAGAGAGCCAGGACGACGCCGTGACCTCCAGCGACTCGTTCACTACGAATGCTACTTCCTTCATATCCACCACAACATCCTTCACCGTCCCAGTTATCAAGATCACTGGCGCTGGATTGGTCGGTGATGAGACAGACAGCGCTGACACCGACACGGAGGATGAGAAGGGGGATTCCAGTCCAGTCGAGCAGCAGGCTGATGTTGACAACCTTAAGACCTTCGTCTGATTGTTTGCAGTCTTTGCTTCGCTTAAGGAGGTTATATACCGAACTTGGGCTGTATAAAACTCCATGTGGTTAGCGGTTCAAGGTAGATAGTCAAAGACTTTACGAGTGGCATTCAGCTGTTGGGGTCGAGGAACACCGAGAGTTACTAAACCTGTATATGGAATACACTCGCTCTTTTGCAAGCAATAGAATGATCTCATGTGGAGCTTTGGTTCTGACGATCACCATGTGCATTTCGAAACACCCAACATGGCCATTCACGAACTCCGTAAGCTGAAATGCAATGTCGGCCGTTGTATTTTTTTGTTTGCTTATGCGTTACGAGTGCGGACGAAAGCTACCTTAGGCTGAAGCATTAGGAAGAAACATGAATGAGCTGGCTGTAAGATGCGTAGTTTGCTTGTAAATCTTGAGCACTTTGTAACCAGCGGTTTGTAACCAGCGGTTTGTCGTTGGGCCATCAGATGCCTGCCAAGTTATTTCCCCAGATCTGTGCCGCTAAATCGGCATGCTTAGCTCAGCTACCGAGCTGATGTCAACGATTCCTGGGGTAGGCCATCAGATCTCTCAAAATATCTAGAGCTTCGCAATTCAGCTCCGAGAACTATTTAACTTCACACAATATGTCTATTTCAAGAGGCGCCATCAGGGCCTTTCGCCCACTGGCCAACGTCAATGCCAGAGTGCTCAGCACAAGTGCAAGAAGAATGAAGAACGAGAACCCTGGCAGCGCGCAGGAGCACGACAACGTCTCGACTTACCGCCAGATACAGAAAGAGAAAGAGCTAAACCCGCATCTCACGAACTCAAACTCGACTCTGCAACATGGAATGCCAAAGGCTGGAAAAGCAAATGCACAACCTGATGTGTTGTCGTCTGTCGACCCAAAATTCATTCCAAGAGACTCGGTGGCGGAGAATACTGATCGCATGCTGGGAGGCACCCAGAACCCATTGGGCCAGACTGGAAACGAAAGAGGTGATGGGAGGCTAGGAGGCGTAAAGAGAGCGGTGCAGCAGAAAGAGAGGGAGTGGAACAAACGCCAGGCGTCAGGACCAAAGATACCTGGAGATATGCCGGCTGAGGGAAGAGAGGCCGTCGGACTGGGCGAGGTTGCTGAAGGTGGGGAGGGATATGAGGGTGGTGGAAGCTACATCACCCATACGGGTGAGTTGCAGGTTGGAGAGTTGGAGGGTGGAAGCTTTAAGATTGAGCCACTTGTTAGAGAGGGTGAGAATGCGGCAACTATGAGGGCGAGATTGCTCTGTAAGTGCTCCCCTGTGTATTCGGTTGGTGGTCAAAGGCAATGTGGCTAACGAAGGGTTCAACAGATCAATCGCGTAAGCGCGGTACCCTGGAGTCAGACTTGTTAATGTCGACCTTCGCAGACGCACACTTGAAGGACATGTCTATTGAGCAGATGCGCGAGTATTCTCTCTTCCTCGACGAGAATGATTGGGATATCTACTACTGGGCAACCCAGGAACCACAAGATCTCGAGCTCGAATACGAGGCTGCCACTGCTGGAGAGACTCCCGGTGCCTACGTGGGAACGCAGGGTGATGCCAGCAAGCCAGTGGCTCCAGCATCAGGAGAATGGGCGCAGACGATCGGCACATTTAAGCCACTTTACAGACCCGTTCCAGCCAGATGGAGAGGTAGTGAGATCTTGAAGAGACTGAGAGAGCATGTCTTGAGCAGGAGTGCAGGAGGTGTCGTCGACTGCGCCGCAGAAGGAAGCAGACAGGGCGGAGGGATGGCATTTATGCCAGCTGTCAAGAACTTCGACGGGAAATAAATCGCCGGCAGAGGATGCTGTTAGATTAGCGTGTGCACATAGCTATAAATAGATTGTGATCGATATATGGAATTCTTCACTCTTCAAAATATGCCGCATCAATCACTGGTCAATGATTTTCCCAGGCAGTGAATTGAAGAGCCAGTGACCCATTAGCCTTCGAAATAAGTACCGCCGTCCAAATCATTCCGTATGGAGCTCACATCTCATTGCGTAGTAGATCAGATCATCTAATGAATACTTTTGTCCTCAAACTAGAGAGGTGCTATCTGCTGGGAAGGCAAATGTTAATTTGCGCATGAAGACCAAGCGACAACTACTCCGAAAATGATTCCGAAACTGAGACTCAAATTACAGATTTACTTGCGCTTCAGCGACCGTCCCGTCACTTAAACCATGACACAATACAAGGAAGGCAGTTACAGAGCCACCGTTTACTCGGCGGTATCAAGGTCATCGTGGATTGGTGGTGGAGTGTCCATGCCTGGGCGTTAAGTTAGCGTCACGATCCCTTCGCCTGGCCCCATCTGCGGTACAGGACTTACAATCACCCTTGAGTCCATTGGTACCGTTCTCGTGTATGCCATCGCGATCATCATGAATGCCATCGCGGTCCTTCATCTCACGGTCCCTGCACTGCGTTAGCAAGGAGGTTACAGCTAGCATGGAGTTCCAGCTGATCCAAATTACCTGTCTGGAGAGCGAGAGCGATCGCGATCACGGCGGTCATAGTCACGGTCGCGATCACGTCTATCATCCTTGCGAGGGGAGTACTCGCCGCCACGACCTCTGCGTGGAGATGGAGTGCGAGCACGGCGACGTGGAGAACGACCACCTGGAAGGCGCTCACGCTCACTTCCTCTATCAAAGCGCCAAGAAGCAGATGGCGGAGTGCGAGCCCACTAGTTGGAGTTAGAATCGAGGTCAAACAAGATCTGCTTCGAGGAACTCGCCTCGATTTTCAAGATGTCATCGCGGCCGAGGCGCTTGTTGTGCATCTCATGGTAAGCATCATCCGCATCGCGACGGCTCTCGTACTCAACAAATGCGAAGCTACATTATTGGCGTTAGAGGACAAACCATATACATGGATATGGGTGTACTCACAGACGGCTAGCAGCGGTCCTTGGAGCTGGGATATCGCAGCGCACAAGACGGCCGTAGCTATAGATTGTCTGTTAGCACCGACTTCATGCCAAGAGCAGACAGATATTTGGTTGAACTAGAAAATCCAGCAAGAGGCTCGGAAGAGCAGGCGCATGCTACCATTGCTTGTCTTCGATGAGAAGGCGAAGTTGCTTCTGCGAGCAATGCTTTGCGGCGAGCATGCGATGCGACAACGAAGGGCAAGGGAAGGAGGCTATCTTCGGAGCAGGACGCGACGGGAGGTGGCAGCGACGCCTCGAATGGGGTAGATAGACGTGCGGTGCGCGGAGATGGAGGAGGACGAGGTAGGGGTTCATCGGACTCGAGGAGGCTGATCATCGAGTTATCGACTTTTGTTGAGGACGTACCGTTCGAATTCGTACGCAAGGTCTCTGGCCCTGGTGCCGTGGCCGAAGCCGGTCACGTAGAGGGTAGTTCCGCCGCCACGAGACATCGTGATGTTCGGATGAGGTTGTTGAGTACAAAAGGTGTCGGTGTTGTTGAAGATAAGGCTGTCGGAGTGATTGTCGAGACTATAGAACAGATGAGCAGCTTGTGGGCGTCAATGCAGGCCTGTCCTGGCAATACTCTCCAGCCACGCAGGAATAGAGTTTCCGTTATTGCGCAGCTACAATGCGCAACAATGAGGAAGACAAAAAGGAATGCGTATCGGCAAAACCCGAGCTGTGATTGTGGTGAGGTCGGTGCGGTGTCACTCTTGATGAACAAAGCTCTCGGAAGGTTGGCGAAGTACGGCGGATGTGACGATGACCGCACTTGGCACAAGAGCGCGGCATGGGCTGGCAGCACGCTAGGGGCACTAACGCCCAGTAGAGCAAAGATGGGAAACTGGGGAAAGGCTGACACCGGCTCTTAGCCTTTTGGCCTTGTAGCCTGAGTGGCTGTTTCTCTTTACATAAGCACACTGCTTAGAGCCAGCCACTCACCGTCCGGCTGTTGCACGGTCACAGCCTCGTCTAACGACGAAGATATCCCGGCTGTCTCTTGTTAACCTGGCGCCGGGAGGGTTACAGCTCCGTCCTTGTACCTGAGTGGTGCCCTTTTCCTCAGAACCACCGAACCTACTCTTTATATTCCAGAGATATATTTGCGGGTCTCTATACGATGCGCCATACCCCGGCTTCAAGCTAGTATACTATTCTTCATTCCGCCTGACCTCGAACATCAACATCTCTGCCTCAAACACGTACGCAGTCGCCCGACCCGTGAGCCATTTCACCACATCCCGCGACACTGGTGCACCCAACGCGAAATTCGCCGCCATTAGACGCTGATTTTTGTGTTTATATCTGCGGATGGCTCATTGGAAACGACATACTGCAATACTTCATCTCATCTTTGAGCGGTTGTCAGACAGTGTTGTGCGCTCTTATTGATAACGGTCCAATACTTTGAGACTTCTACTATTGGAAAGCTGGACACTCTGCGATCATGGCTGAAGCAAGTTAGCACATTGATTTAAATTTACCATGACCTCACTAACGTAGCCAAAGTCAGAAGCGAAGACCTTAGAATCCAAGGCCCCAATTGGTGTTGTCCAATTCCGCGCATTCGTGTCGCAACCGGTGACAGCTGCATTTATTGCTGGCGGTCTTGCAGGCGCAGTGTCGCGCACAGTTGTGTCGCCCTTAGAACGCCTGAAGATTCTTTACCAGGTACAGAGTCCCGGAAGAACAGAATATGCACAGTCCATGGGCAAGAACCTCGCAAGAATCTGGCGCGAAGAAGGATGGAGGGGTTACATGAGAGGCAATGGCACCAACTGCATTCGCATTGTTCCCTATTCAGCAGTACAGTTTGGAAGTTATAACTTTTACAAGAAGGTAGTTGCGCAGTTCCCGCTATTATCTCGACGACCTTTCGCTGACCGATCTGTAGTGGTTTGAAGAAACTCCTGGCGCTGACCTCTCCTCAATAAGGAGGCTCGTGTGCGGAGGTGCTGCAGGAATTACGTCTGTTTTCTTCACTTACCCGCTTGATATTGTTCGTACACGACTCTCGATTCAGTCAGCTTCTTTTGCGGCACTGAGTGGTGTCGAGAAGTCAAAGCTGCCGGGCATGTGGGCCGTGATGGCGAAGATGTATAAGACTGAAGGCGGCCTTCTTGCACTTTATAGAGGGATCATTCCAACTGTAGCAGGAGTTGGACCCTACGTAAGAGACACCGCACAAGGCATGTGATCCTTCTACTAACCATGTGCAGGTTGGTCTCAGCTTCATGACATATGAGCTGGTACGAAAATATTTCACTCCAGAAGGTGACGAGAACCCAAGCGCTATTCGTAAGCTCGCTGCCGGCGCCATCTCTGGAGCAGTCGCTCAGACATTCACATATCCATTGTAAGTTGTAGACTGTTCTGAACGCCTGGGAACAGGTGCTAACTGCATTAGTGATGTTCTCCGGAGGCGCTTCCAAATCAACACCATGTCTGGAATGGGCTATCAATACAAAGGAGTCTTTGATGCTTTTCGGGTCATCATCACTCAGGAGGGGGTTAAGGGTCTGTATAAAGGCATTGCGGCGAATTTGAGCAAGGTCGCGCCAAGCATGGCAAGCAGTTGGTTAAGCTTTGAGATGTGTAGAGATGCTCTCGTGGCCTTGAAACCGGAGGACCTTGCCAATGTTTGAACGCACTACCAAGGTACGCGAGCAAACAGTGTCCATGGGGCCGGAATAAGCGGCTCATGATTAGAGGCTTGATTCATGCGGGCTTCCTTTCAGTTGTCATGATGCAACGGACATAACGCGCTTTAGAGCATCGAGCCAAGACGCTCTAAATAGCAGAAAGGGCCAATCTCTGCAAGATGTGACAGCAGTACAGGGTGCTTAGATTTAGAGACAGAAGACCGTTGATGGTCATACTTGAAGTGGCTTCTATTACCTGACACAAATCACATGAAACATCGAGCGGCCATAGGCAATGGCCGCAGTTTGTCGCGTTTTCTTGTGAATGAGACTTGGTGAGAATACCGCGATTAAAACGCCTAGGGGAGGTTGGTTAGATCCATGTGTTATATGACTACTCCATCGTCTTGCCATGTCCCAATGTACTTGTGTAGAATGCCATCCTAAGGGCAACGGCGCGCGCGAATACTCTGAGGGTCAAGTTGGCGAATGGCATCACCTGATCCTGGCGTGGGCCGCTAAGCTGGCTGGCAAAACCAGCCTCAGGCACTAACACATCGCTTATTTTTGGACCCGCCCACAGTTGGATATTGTCCAGCGAACACGAAATTGTGCGATTTTCTTCGACTTCAACAACCACGACGACGTAACTCGACAACCGCAACAATGGGTATGTTGCCGATCTACGCCTTCATATGCAAGTGGAGGTTTTGAAATTATAGATGAAGCTCAATGCGCCGCAAAGCCATGAGCGAAATCATAATCCCAACTCTTTCTGCGAAGCAATTTGTGTCGCAAGACCAAATTACAAAGAGCATATTGAACACAGGCTGACGAAGAGACTTTAATAGGTATCGATCTCGACAAGCACCACGTTCGCTCTACGCACCGCAAGGCGCCAAAGAGTGACAACGTTTACTTGAAGTTGCTCGTCAAGCTTTACCGCTTCTTGGCCCGTAAGTTGCACAAAATTCGACTTTTCTGCGGTAATTTCGCTGACACCTTTAGGCCGCACCGAGTCCTCCTTCAACAAGGTCGTCCTCCGCCGTTTGTTTATGTCCCGCATCAACAGGCCACCAGTGTCTATCTCCAGAATCGTTGCCAACGTTTCTGAGAAGTCCAACAACAAGACTGTTGTCATTGTCGGTACTGTCACTGATGACAACCGCCTCTTGACCGTCCCAAAGCTTTCTGTTGCTGCCCTCCGCTTCACCGCCACTGCCCGCGCTCGCATCGTTGCTGCCGGCGGTGAGGTCCTCACATTGGATCAGCTCGCTCTCCGTGCCCCAACTGGATCCAACACCCTCCTCCTCAGAGGTCCAAAGTCCCGTGAGGCTCTCAGGCACTTCGGTATGGGCCCACACAAGCACAAGGCACCAAAGGTCGAGTCCAAGGGACGCAAGTTCGAGAAGGCTCGTGGACGCCGTGCTTCTCGTGGATTCAAGGTCTAAATACGACCTTGAATTTCATGCTAGGGTACCAGTTCACAAATTTAATGAGCAATGGCATTCTTTCATGGCGAATCTGGTTTATCGTGCATCTATACCCTGCCATGATACAGTCTGGCAATTTGTTGCGTTCGGTTGTTCGATAAAGAGAACAGATAACAGTTCCCAATGAAAGTTACCATTGCAAATTATTTTTTATCCCAAATTCATCCGTGACATGTGCTTCCATGTGAGAAATTCTAAATGCATGCTTTAGTGGCATTTATGTCGAATGGTTTTGACTCCAGTACGCGGTAGATTCCATGCGATATGCGAAATGCGATTGTGCTGCAATCGCAAGGCTTTCGGCAAGGCTGCATATCCACAGGTTCTACGAGAACGATGGCTGTAACCCACATGGCTTATGCAACAAGACTTCTATATGCGTTCAAACAGCTCTCTTTATGCTCCGGCTAGCACTTTGCTGAGACATTGCTGCTCGTCGTTTACCCAGAAACGATGTCTCGCGGCGCTAGCCCGTCTAACAATAGGACGTGCGCCTGACGAGAGACTTGGCTACCGGTTCAGCTCATCGTCTTCATCGACGCGATGGAAGAGCAGACAAGGTAGAGACTCGTTCGCCAGAGAAGCAAAAGCTCAGGGATTGAAGAGTCGGGCTGCTTTCAAGCTGTTGGAGGTTGGTGCTCGAGTTGCGCCAGAAATAGTTGCACAACTGAGATACCATAGATCGATTCGAAATACAAACTATTCAGAAGGGGACAAACGATCGTGGACTTGGTCGGTTCTTATACCACCTCCCCTCTATGCTCAAGCTTCTGACTTCGTAGGGTTATGCTCCAGGTAGTTGGTCACAAGTAAGGGGAGCGATTGCGCCGACCTTCGCATTTTACTAACAACGCGCCAATAGGTTGCCGTCGAGCGCACGAAGCCGAATGGCCGAATCATCGGCATCGATCTCATCCCAGCTCTTCCACCCAAAGGAGTATCTACCATACAAGGAAACTTCCTATCAAAAGAAGTGCAAGATGAAGTGAAACGCTTTCTGGGCGATCCTGATCGCGGCAGACCCAAGCAACAACAGGCTGTTGCAGCCTCAGAAGATAACAGCACAGGCGCCACATTAGTAGCTCAAGAAAGCTACATCGACAGGGAAAGGCACTCGGATTTGGCGACAGAATTTGTCGATGGTTCACAAGGAAATGAAAGAGGCCAGCAGGCAGCAAGCGCAGAGAGAACAGTAGACGTTGTTCTAAGTGATATGTCCGAACCCTGGCCACAAACGAGCGGATTTTGGAAGAAGAGTCTTAGTAACCCTTACAGGATGATGAACACCAGCGGAATACTATTCCGAGATCATGCCGGTAGCATGGTAAGCCACGCGGTTTAGTTGATTTGGCATGGTCTGACTTTCCTTAGGATCTATGCAATGCTGCCCTGCAGTTCGCCTACGAGACCCTAAAGCCAGGCGGACATTTTGTCTGCAAATTTTATCAAGGCGCCGAAGACAAGCAGCTCGAGCTTAATCTCAAAAAGATGTTCGCTTCTGTGTATAGAGAGAAGCCAGAATCCTCACGGAGTGTAAGTTGGCAACCCCCCTCAGTTGTGCTTGTCTCACCAGGCTAGGAATCCAAAGAGGCATACTTTGTAGCGCTTCGACGGAAGAAGGATGCTAGGTAGTAAGCGCTTCAATCTAAAACTAATCGATATCTAAACTGCATCATCACATTTCTGTCATTGATATGTAGGTGGATTTGATCTGCCTATAGCTCTCCGGGCCAAACTTGCTCACAACAGTCGATGTAAAGAAGTGGGCAAAAATGTGAATGGTTCTCAATTCGCAATATTCAATTACTGAATCTATGCTAGAAAGCTTGCTTGCACGCCTCTTTTGTCCTTCTTCAGTGGGGAGAACGCGCTAAACTGACCGCCAGGAGCAAGCCCGAGACTTTTCTTGGGGCCAAATTTTGCCAATGGTCGACCTGGCGGAAGTATTACCTTTGCCGGCCGCCTCATGGCCTCAGCATCCTCCTCGTCGAATAAAGTTTTGCTTGCACCCAGAATCTTTCTCTTCTTCTTCTTAGGTTCCACCTCTTCTGCAGTAAGGTTCGGTATCTTCGCTAACTTGTTTCCAGGTGCCGCTGCTTGACGTTCTACAGTAGCTTCTTGGTCTTCTTCCGGTTTTTCTTGGACCTGTTCTGAAAGAACGTTCTTTGGTGCCTTTTCAACTCCCACAGCCCTCCTGAGTGCTGCCGTATTTGTCTTTTTGACAGAACGCTTCTTAGCTTTTATATCTGGCTTTACCCGCGAAATTGAAGGCGATGGCTCAACCAAATCGTGGATAGGCTCTTTTACTACAGGGACACTCGTCTCTTGGTTTGTCTCGGTAAAAATAGGTCGCTCTTTTTCGGATCCCATATCAGAAGCTGCCGCCTCTTTAGGGGTTTCGGTCGGTAGGATTGTGGTCTTATTCAGGTAAGGCGTGATTGAAAACATACTTTTCTCGCCCAAAGACGTTTGGTCAGGCTTACCACGTTTGGCACCTCCCCGTTTTCCTCTGCCCACTATTCCATCAGGAGTCCCGATAGTGCTGTCGGATATGGAAACTGCCGCTCTCTTGCTCGACTTACTGGCCACGTCTTGATCTTCCGCCAACGTGGCCCCTTTAGATGCCTGAGCAATTGTTTCTGCAAGTGATGCTTGGACGGCCTTTAGTTCTTCCTTCGTTGCACGAAGTTTAGTCTTCATTGCCTCGGCTTTGCTCTCGAGTACGAGACGCTTCGTTTCCCATTCTTTTGCGTCTCGTTCCGCACTAATCTGCACTCGCTCTCGCTCTTTCTTCTCACGCGCAAGCTCGGCCTTCAGATCCGCAAGCTGCTTTGCGAAGTCGGCGTCCTTCTGGGAAGACATCTGCTCCGCTGTCTCTTTCTTTGTCAATTTGATGTTTGCCGCCATGAGTTCTGCGGCCTCTCTCTCTTTCTTTTCCCGAGAAAGTTCCTTCTTCAAATCTTTGACCTGTTTCTCTAGCCCAACAGTCTTCATAGTTGGCGATCCGTTGATTGCTTCCATCTTTGACGCTGCGCTTTCAGCAGCCTCGAGTTCTGCCTCCTCCCTGCCTTTCTTTTCCCTGGCCAAGTCCTTCTTCAGCTCCTTCAGTTGTTTCTCGTACTCTGCATGCTCTTTTGCTGCAGAAGCTTCTGCGGCTTGGCGGTTGGCTGTGGAAATATCCGAGGATTTTGTCGCCATGACGTCTCTTTCGGCTCTTTCCTCCGAAGATTCTATTTTCAAGGTTTCGAGTTGCTTTTCGAGCTCTGCAATTCTCCGTGACGCTACTTCTTTGGCTGCTTCTTGTCTTGCAATTGTCGCATTGACTGTTTCAAGCTCGGCTTCTAACGTCGATAGCTTTCTGTCTAGGTTGAGTTTATCAGTGAAGATATCTTGCTGGCCAGAAGCTCGGGCCCTGAGATGATCGAGCTCTGGTTTCAGGGTCGCTAGTTCCCTTGCAAGTTCGAGCCTTTCCCCAAGTAGCCTATTAGAGTCTTTCGAAAGACTGTTAAGCGAACTGAGTTCTGTCTGTAGGGCGCATTAGCAAAGGCCGGGAGACGGGCATTTGAGGGTAATTACCTTGGCCATCTCGAGCTCCCTCTCTTTGGCTCGCAAGCCCGTCTGGTGTTGTCGCGCATCTATATCAGCCTGATCCAGTCGCGCAAGAAGCTCAGCTATTTCACACTCGAGGTTGTAAATCTGATCCTCTCCGTCGGCCAAGCGTTCTTCAAAGTCGTCCTTCTTCTCCTTCACAAGCAGGATTTGTAGTCTCAAGCGTCTTGCATCCTCATCTTTCGCAATTATGTCCTCATCCTGTAGGCTCTTTATGTACTTCGATTCCAAAGACTGGATTGTGGACTTCTTCTATACTATTATTAGCGTCGTGTTGCGTTGGCGAAAGACTAAGCGTTCTGTTTACCTGAAGCGCATCCAGCTCGTTGGAAGCCAAAATTTCGTAGTCCATCCTGGCAAAGCACAATGCCTTCTTGAAAAGATCAGGTGATTATGGCAATTATGGGAGTAGTGTAGAGAAGCTTTAGAAGTTGTAGTCGAGGCTGAAGATAATTGCGGTTCGAGGCCTGTCGTTGGGGAAACTGGTACTCACGTAAACAATAACAGTTCCGTTTCGGAGAAATAGTGACACGCGAATTGCGCTTGTGCGAGCCGCTGTGTGGAGTTCGCGTTCGCGTTCGCGGCCACAAGGCCAACGCTAAGCAAGGCCCAGCTTCCACTACCGGCAAGGCTGCAAAGCCTGCAAGGTACCTGTTATGTAAGCAGGCCCCTTGAGGACAAGTGGTTCCGCCCGAGCTCACGACATGTTTTGAGTGTAGCTTTGCTTTTCGTCACAGGAAAGCAAGTCAACATTTCGCCTCAATATGCGTATTTTTCACAGTCTGTTGTCAGCCCTTTTGCTGGTGCCAGTTCTTGCAGCTAAGAAGGCTGGAAGTGACCGCTTCGACGACTTCCACGCCAAATCACTAAGCTCGACACCTCTGAAACTATCTGACATTAGCTACAACAAGCTTACAAGGGCGCCAAGAGACTATTCGGTAGCTGTGTTGTTAACAGCATTAGACTCAAGATTCGGCTGTCAGTTATGTCGTGAATTTCAACCAGAGTGGGAGCTACTTGCAGACAGCTGGACCAAGGGAGACAAGAAAGCCGATTCTAGAATAATTTACGGCACATTGGACTTTACCGATGGCAAGGAGATCTTCCAATCTGTAAGCAGATTTCTTTTCTCGGACGCTCACAGCTAACGCTTGTAGCTCGGACTTCAAACAGCCCCCGTCCTCCTGTTGTTTCAAGCCACTGCCGGCCCTCATGCTGTAGCAGACTTTGCGCCTCTCAGATATGACTTCACAAGCGGGTAAGCTGGTTAAAGGGAGAACAGACTGTGGTTTAGTACTGACAACAACAGACCGCAAACTGCTGAACAAGTCCACTCATGGCTCAGCCGACATCTGGTTGACAGGCCACATCCACCCGTCAAGCGGCCAATCAACTGGATGCGCATTGTAGCCATCGGGACAACCACCTTAGGTAGCATCACCTTCTTGAGTGTCTGCTGGCCATACCTGTTGCCCATCATTCAAAACCGAAACCTTTGGGCAGCCATCAGCTTAATCGCCATTCTCCTCTTCACCAGCGGCCACATGTTCAACCACATCAGAAAGGTCCCTTATGTGGCAGGCGACGGAAAAGGCGGCGTAAGCTATTTCGCCGGCGGCTTCTCCAACCAGTACGGTCTTGAGACACAGATAGTGGCAGCAATTTGTAAGCAACGACAGACTATAACGTCAGGAAGGGATCTCTCGATACATTTGCTAACCAGTTTAGATGGTCTGTTGTCTTTCGCTACCATATCCTTGGCACTAAAAGTACCTCGCATTCAAAATGCCAAAACCCAGCAAGTAGCAGTTATAGTATGGGGTGGCATCATCTTCGCCATGTATAGTTTCCTCTTGAGCGTCTTTAGGATCAAGAATGGAGGGTACCCCTTCTGGTTACCGCCGTTCTCATAGATGATTTACCGGAAGACTCCGAGTGACGAAGATTGGGCGAGTCAGCAGCCTCGGGAGAACCTTGGGTTTTGTAATATACCACTCTAGCCTAGTGGTTTGTGATACTTTTGAAAGCATGCAAAATATAAACAACGGCCATTAGTGAAGAGGCCACGACGCGGTCGTCATATGAAATGTGCATCTTTCGGGGCAATGAAAGCATGTCGAAAGTGCTTCATCGTTTTCAAAACTTTAGTTAGGGGTCTTCCAGAACTTGTGATTATAATGTCAAATATCAAATGAATATATCGCGTGCTGACTTTTTATCTTGTGTTTCGCCAGGTTTCCCTTGTGCCGGAAGGCAGGTAGACCCGGCCCGGTCAAAAGTACTAGATTAGTACAGTAGATTGAATCACCTCGACGTCCTCCATTACATGAAAACGTGCACAAATGGCTCACCCTCCAGCTGACGCCTTTGCGATCTCCGAAAATGACCATAAAGCAATATTAGCAAAATCGGCAACCGGCGCAAAGTTATTGATCATTTTGCAAGTCGGTTCTCGAGCTGTCACGTTCGCCGCGAATCAGTTGCTTCTAAGTTTTATCTCGCCTGAATCGCTTGGAATTGCGGCTCAACTCGAGGTCTATTCCATATCCGTTCTTTATTTCGCCAGGGAGTCTCTCAGACTTGCCATACAACGCCAAAGCGATGCACAGGATGATGTCTTGGCAGAAACTCGAGGTAATGCCGCGGCCACTAAAAGGGAGAGGAAGCTGCTGGCAAAAAACAAGACTCAAGCAATTGTCAACATTGCTTATATATCGATAATACTCGGCATCATCTTCGCATTGGCTCTGGGAAAATTCTACGTTGACTCTCAGAGCTCAAATATATCAGTGACCAAGACGCCGTATTTTCGGAAAACAGTGCAGATTTATGGTCTCGCTGCTATTTTGGAACTTTTTGCGGAGCCGTGCTTCGTTGTCGTTCAGCAAAAATCCGAATATAAAATCCGAGCCGCTGCTGAGTCCACGGGAACTGTTGTTCGGTGCCTTCTGACATGTGGGTTCATGATACTGGCTGCAAAGAATGGCGTCGATATCGGAGTGTTACCATTTGGCATTGGTCAGTTAGCATATGGCATCTCGGTGTTATGTGTTTATTATTGGAGGGTTTTGGCAATAGCAGAAACATGCGAGTTTTCTTTAAGACCAAAAGCCATCTCGAGGTAAGTGTGTCCATAATATGAGTGAGTCCAGTTCATTACTGATGAAAAGTAGCACCAACGCATCGTATGCATTGTCATTTTTCTCAATGCCACTTTTAACCCTCGCCATCAGTTTATTTATCCAGGGCTTCGTCAAGCATGTCCTCACACAAGGGGATGTAGTCATCATTTCCATGCTAGCATCCCTTCCTGCACAGGGTATGTATGCACTCGCATCAAACTATGGTGGGTTGGTGGCTCGCATGCTGTTTCAGCCGATGGAGGAGAGTAGTCGAAACTACTTTGGGAAGCTCCTATCAGATATTGAGCGGAAGCCGTCTGCAGAAAAGGTTAAATCTGCTCACGGTGACCTCACCAAACTACTACATGTGTACTCGCTCTTATCTATCTGCGCAGTAGTCGTTGGTCCACCAGTGGCACCCGTACTGTTGAGGCTCGTCGTGGGCTCACGATGGTCGGCCAGCGGCGCCGGACATTTGCTTTCAAAGTACTGCTATTACATTCCACTATTGGCCTTTAATGGTGTCCTGGAGTCCTTCGTCTCCGTCGTTGCCACGAAATCGCAGCTTAATCGACAATCATTCTGGATGCTAGGCTTTTCTGTGGCTTTTGCATGTACTGCCCTCCTATTCCTGTCATATCTGGACATGGGTGCCGACGGTCTCGTTTACGCAAACATGGCAAATATGGCATTTCGGATCACCTGGTGTAGTAGCTTCATCTCCAGCTACCTTGAGTCATTTAGTCTTAAGATCAGCATGGGCGACATTATGCCTAACGGCACTACACTAGCGGCGGCAGCAGCCGCAATTGCAGCCTTTCAACAGTTGTCAGGATACCGATTTATGAGCAGTTTGCAAGAATTAATAGTTCTTGGATCTATCTCTTGTATCTTCGTTCTTCTGCTGTAAGGACTTTTTAAACCCAAACACCGAGTACATGCTAACAAATACAGCACCGTATCTGAACGCAGATTTCTGAAACAATGCTATCAGTCCACCCAAACGCCGAAACGCAGCCCCTGATTTTACGCATCCAACTCAACCCTTAATCGAATTTGATCTTGGTGGCCGCCTTGGTGATATCTCCGGTATCTTTGTAGAAGGCACCGTAAGCGTCGTGAGCCTTCTTCTTGACAGTAGTACCGAACTTCAAAAGCTCGTCAGGAACAGGCTGGTTTGCAGCCTTCAAGACATTAATCAATCTGCACCCAGGTTAGCGTTCAATAATACCAAATTCATAGTGTAAACTTACGCTCCCGACTGAGCCTTATCGTGCTCGGTGAACAACGTGATGGCGAGACCCTCCTTTCCAGCTCTGCCAGTACGGCCGATACGGTGAACATAGTCCTCAACAGTAAGCGGGAAGGTGCAGTTAATCACAAGCTTGACAGCTGGGATATCAAGACCTCTGGCAGCAACATCAGTGGCAACGAGAACAGGGGTGCTTCCCTTCTTAAATGCATCCAAGCTTCTCGTTCTCTGCTCCTGACTCAAATCTCCGTGAATACCGGCAACGCGGATGCCCTTTCTGCGAATGAAATCCTCAACTCTGGTAGCCTCCTTTTTGTACAAGCAGAAAACAATGATTCTGTCATCCTTCTGTTCTCCGCTCTGATATTGCTTCAACAGCTGAAGCAGGCGGAACTCCTTGCCACGAGGATCGACAACCTCAACCTTCTGAACAATTCTAGTGTTTGCACGGAGGTCTCCGGTCGGGTTGTCACCAATGGCGATCTTGATTGGAGAAGTCATGAAGGTAGAAGCCAGGGCGCGGACAGATTCTGGCCAGGTTGCAGTAAACATGAGTGTTTGGCGTTGTCCGAGAGGCTTCGCACAGTTGATGATCTTGCGGATCTCCTCCTCAAATCCCTTGTCGAGCATTCTATCGGCCTCGTCGAGGACAACGTAGCTAACCTTGCTCAGGTCTGCTGAACCCTCCTGAATGAGGTCATTCAAGCGGCCAGGAGTGGCCACAACAATGTCAGCGGTCTTGAGGGCTCTGCGCTGCTCGTCCTTCGGCACTCCTCCGTACACGCAGACGACCTGCAATCCCGAAGCGTTTGCTAGCTTGCTGATTTGCTCGTAACTTTGCATTGCAAGCTCGCGCGTAGGCGATACGACCACAGCCTTGGCGCCCTTGAACTTTGGAATGGAGCTGATGTAGCGAACGCAAGGAACCGCGAAGGCCATCGTCTTTCCTGAGCCGGTCTCAGCGACACCAATGACATCTCTGCCAGCAAGCAAAAATGGCCATGCAGCAGCCTGGATTGGAGTTGGGGACTTGAAGTCCTTGAATGGGGCTCTCTGGGCCGGATCGGAAATAGGAAGGTAGGAAAAGTCGACGATGGGTCTAAGCAGAGGAGCAGAGGTTGGGTCGCTGGTATTGATGAAGTTCTTTTCGAGGAATGAGTCAATCTCAAGCTGTGGAAGCGCGCTCAAAGCTGCGCATGTCGTATATGATTCGTTTGCAGGAGTAAGGGGTGCGGTGGCCTTTGGTGCAGGCGCGGCCTGGGAGTCGGCGGTAGCTGTAACCGGCGTCTCTTCCACATTGACCTTCTTCAATGCTTTCTTCGCCGCCTTCTCGGCTTTACGGGCAGCTTTTGCAGCATCTTCGTTGCTCTCTGGAGTTGCTACCGGTTCGGAGGCATTGTCGCTCTTCTGGGCAAGTTTGGCCTCTTTGCGGAGGCGCTTTTTCTCCTTGCGAGCCTCGTCGGTCTCGACTGGTCCATCACAAGCTTTATCCTTGCGGCTCTTCTTCGTAAGTGGTGCGTCTACTGACTGGTTGTCGACATTGGCGGAAGCCTCAGTCTCCTCGAGAATGCGTTTTGCCATGTTCGATTATCGTCGATGTGATAATCTGCGTACCTCTTGGTCTGACACGAGACCGCGTTGCGATAACAAAAATTATTTTGGAGGGTCCCAGCAAAATGGAAAAACATTTGTCCGAGAGAAACCGATAATTTCAGAATGGTCTCTGGGTCAAAGTTGAAATGTGTCAGTGCAAGCACGTGGACGCGCGGCTTTCTTCGTGCCTCTGAGCACACAAAGAGCTTGCAGGATACCTTCATTAAACATTTCGGGTCTACCGACAGTGACCCGAGGGTAAGGGAAATAATTATCCAGGCACGGCAGCAGAATACGACATGTGGCTCTTCACGAAAGCCCAAATAACTTTCCCTGCTTTCATATTCGCGTACTACACTGTAGGCGAAAAGTAATTTCGTAGGTGAAATTCTCACGATGATATAAACTATGAAACTTTCCATTCCAGAAGCACAATACCTTCTCGAATAGGTCGCTTCAACAGCACATCTGGTGCTGGCTACTTTGCCACTTCCAGAACAGGTTACAATCTTGCCCACTGGCCCTCAATACGCCTAAAAATATCAATAAACAGGTTCCCAGACTGTCAGCGCCTCAATGTTGCTATTCACAACATCTCTTCCTCAATCTATGCTGCTGTCGCTGATCCCTCCGATGCAGCTTTTGGTATGCTAGCACCAGTACCACCCAGGTTAGTTGACTTGGCTTTTGGGTTCTTTGTGTAGTAGTTGGAGATTGCCGACTTGATGGCATCTTCGGCGAGCATGGAGCAGTGGACTGTTTCGATGTTAGTGTAGTTCGGTATTAGGAGAATATACACGTACGCTTGACGGGAGGTAAGCAGAGCTCTTTCGCGATCTCAGTGTTTCGTATTCTTCCGGCCTCCTCCAATGTCATGCCACGGACGAGCTCAGTGAGGTAAGACGAGGACGCAATAGCAGAACCGCATCCAAATGTCTTGAACTTGACGTCTGATATGGTGTTGTTGGACGGGTCGACACGAATTTGAAGCTTCATAACATCGCCACAAGCTGGCGCGCCCACGAGTCCGGTGCCGACGTCGGTGTCAGCCTTGGACATGCTGCCGACATTACGCGGGCGAGAATAGTGATCGAGGACCTTCTCGTGATATTCTCTGCGTCCAGCAATGGAGCTTCCAACGGCTGCTGGCGCGATAAATCTGGTGGTAGGTTGTGTCACCGAAGCGAATATTCTTCCGGTCGCTCTCGGGGCGCTGGCTGCTATTCTGCGGAACATGGCGACTGTTGTATAGGTGGTTGAAAGATGGTCTTCGGATGCAAGCTATGTGTTGAAGTGGTTGCAAATTGATGCGGTATGTTATATCGATCAAGATGAAGCGTTGTATTTTGGTTGATTGTCAAGTGGTACAGTTGACGGAGGTGAGGGTTTAAGGGTGTGAGGTCAACATATACTTGCAGCCACCCTCGGATTATGAAATCATCGGCACTGGGGTGGCGATGAAGGTGACTCGCATCACGTGGTACTGCTTATGTCATTTTCGCCACACAGTGGCGGTCTTTACTCAACCCCACCTTTGAACTGTCATCTCAGAGCTACATGAATCCGTATACCTTCAAATGCTCTTTGATTGATAAGATAAGCTTTCGTACGTCAGGCAGTTGTGCCAACCAGGCTACCATAACTCCACCCCACCTTCTTTGGAAACTGATATATCCTTCGACAGCATCACAACAAACGCGAACAGCAACACCTCTCTTTAACTCATAAAGGTTACTTAACAGTCACCGGCACTTCAAGCTCATAATAGTTTGGGCAGTCTGCTACAAATCCTCCGATCTACCGGAATCTTTGAAGGTGTCCTGTCCATTACTATTTTAATCGTTATGGCGTGCAAACATGTTGCAGTGCTCGGTAAGCCGCTAATCACCATTTCTCTGTAATCTAAAATGTGTACCTACAGCTCCATGATGTGGCTGACGACTGTTGTATTTTTTTTCCTAAAAGCGGTATATACTCACAATTCACAGATCTGCGCCCACCAGCGCCAAACCAAGCTGTTTACAGAGAGGACTGTACCCAATGCTTTGATTCCATTGTAGAGTCGCCCCTTATATCATGAAGAATCCGAGTTGACTTGAAATAGGACGACGAGACGGGTCTCGATGTATGCCTGGCCTGTCTCAACGGCGGTTGCACTTTGGAGCGTAGCCACAGCCGTTTGCACTACGAGAGAACTCAACATCCGCTAGTGCTCAACATTCGCAGAACTCGAAAGACTATTGTTAGGGACGAACCACCTCAGAAAATATCAAAGCTAGCGATAGCTGCCGAAACCGAAACCGATCGTTATGAGACGAAAACCAGCGTTCGCTGCTATGAATGTAATGTCTCTGATTTGGAGAAGACTGAGAACAAACTTGCTGCTGTAGTTGATGGGATTATGAAGGCGAAGACATTTTCGAGGCAGGAAGAGGTCAAGGCCTGGGAGCAGGAAATAACAACATGCGAGCATATCCTCGCCCTCCAGCAGGAGCCTGAGCGCGCTATCGACTCGCAGGAACTGGGCCATTGTTCCATGTGTGACCTGAAGGAAAACCTCTGGCTCTGTCTTCAGTGTGGAAACCTCGGGTGCGGTCGTGCTCAGTATGGTGGCGTTGGAGGGCATTCTCATGGTCTCGCTCATGCCGATGCATCTCACCATGCTGTGGCGGTCAAGCTAGGCTCGATAACACCAGAAGGCACCGCAGATGTCTACTGCTATCACTGTGACGAGGAAAGAATCGATGCCGATTTGGGCGCGCATCTGGCTCACTGGCGCATTATCCTTGCAGAGCGCCAAAAGACGGAGCAAAGTCTCACTGAAATGCAGATTGAACAAAATCTTAGATGGGAGTTCTCCATGACGACCGACGACGGCAAGGAGATGAGCCCATTGTTTGGAAAGGGATTAACAGGGATGAAGAACATCGGAAACAGCTGCTACTTGGCAAGCACCATTCAGTGCTTATTCTCGCTTCCCCAATTCCAGGAGCGGTACTTTGTCCCGGAGGAACTCATGCCAGATGTTCACGACCCAGCACACGATCTCGAGACACAGCTGCGCAAGATGGCAGACGGGCTGCTCTCGGGTCGCTACTCTAAGCCAGACTCTGATGTTGTAGCTTCCTCTTATTCCGCTGAGGTACCACATCAAAAAGGCCTTGCTCCTGCCATGCTGAAGCACCTTATCGGGAGAGGACATCCAGAGTTCTCAACTATGCGTCAGCAAGATGCCTTCGAATTCTTGCTTCATATCAACAAGATCATCTCCCGTTCGCAGCACGTATCCCCGCGTCACGATCCGACGAAGGCCTTCCAATTTGTGATGGAACAAAAACTGAAGTGTCTTGGCTGCTCCAAAGTAAAATATAACATGCATCAGCAAGACAATATTTCCATCCCTGTTCCCCTTCGCAGATTAGAGCAAGGTAGCGCTGATGGGCAAGTCGAAT
This sequence comes from Antarctomyces pellizariae, assembly GCA_010623925.1. Classification (NCBI taxonomy): domain Eukaryota; kingdom Fungi; phylum Ascomycota; class Leotiomycetes; order Thelebolales; family Thelebolaceae; genus Antarctomyces; species Antarctomyces pellizariae. Next base: position 212,587 of record WCAA01000022.1, on the reverse strand, counting down.
ATGAACCTGTCACCGTCAAAGAGTGCTTCGAAATCTTCACCGCGGAAGAAACTGTTGAGCTATCGTGCCCTGCTTGCGACAGCAAGGCAGGTTTCTCAAAGAGGTCCCTTTTTAAGACATTCCCAGAGGTTCTTGCCGTCAACGCACAACGCTTCAACATTGTGAATTGGGTTCCCACCAAGGTCGATGTGCCCGTTATCGTTGGAGACGACAAATTCCAGCTTGACAGGTACATGTCGCCCGGCCCTCAACCAGGTGAGGAGCTTCTGCCGGAAGAGGAGACAAGTGGTGCTAAGCAGCCTGTCTTTATTCCGAACGAAGAAGCATGTACCCAACTCCAGCAAATGGGATTTCCCTTGAATCGCTGTATCAAGGCTCTCCACGCCACTGGGAACAATGATCATAGTGCGGGGATGGAATGGATTTTTGCTCATATGGACGATGCGGACATTGACCAGCCCCTGGTGGTTGATGCGAGTGCAGTGGCTACATCGGATGGCGTCGACCCTGAGAAGATCTTGGAGCTGGGGAACATGGGATTTCAAGCACCACATGCTCGCAAGGCACTCAAGGAAACTGGTGGAGACATGGAGCGGGCCGTGGACTGGCTTTTCAGCCACCCCAACGATCAAGGCGACGATGATAACCGTGGGTCAGATTCGTCGGCAGACCAGGCGAAGTCTGATGAATCGGTCGGCTCCACCAAGACACCAGTCAACTTCGAGCTCCAGTCCATCATCTGCCACAAGGGTGGTAGTATCCATGCTGGGTGAGCAATTATTCTAATCATTCGTCTTTCTGTTACTAATCATGAACAGTCATTATGTCGCATTTGTGCGAAAGCTCCTCGGCAATGACACCACAAAGTCATGGGTTCTGTTTAATGATGAAAAGGTTGTGAAAGCTGATAAGGTTGAGGAGATGAAGAAGTTCGCTTATGTGTACTTCTTTCGGCGTCTATAATTCCGCAAGTACAGTACGATCAGCATGTTATTATTGCCCGGCAGTCCCTTAACTATGGGACCGCCTAGACCCCCTGCATTGCAAGCAGGTAGTCGGAACTTTGGCTGCAATTTGCATGCGAAGACAACAGCTTCGCACCAGGCAAACTGGCCCACGTGCCTAGGAAATAGAACAATAAATACTATATGCCATTGGCTATGTGTCCACAGTGAGAACCCGACTATTGTCCGCCCTGTTCTCTGGGCTCTAGACTCATTGATATTTTTGTTCGCCTCGTCCAAGATGCCTTATACGCATTTGTACACTATGTTAATATTCTTCTGTATAGACCGACTCTTCAGCGAGTGTTTTTGGTCATGAGTCCTAGTCGTAATTTTGAAATCGGCCGACAGGCGCAATATTTGGACTTGCGGCCTATTACCATAACGCTATCCAGGGGATAAGTGACTGGGTAGAATCTCACATACATGTTCTTCTTGATATAGATTCAATTTGTTAATTCATTTGTAACAGAAGACCATCAGATCTAAACTCACCCGCTATGAGGCTCAACTTCCACCAGTATTGTGTTGTTCCAACGCATTACTTCAAGTCCTTACAGTCCTCAAGCAACAAATGCTTTAAGTACCATTTGCGGCGAGGAATCAAACTGACAGTACCATATTCTGCGATGCAGTACAGCTTTCCGCATGAGTATCGCCCTGCTCGAGTACTACAGAAACCTGCCTGTACTGGCTGTAGGAACGACCCACCTAAAAGAATGCGAAGTAGGGGGAGGGGCCGGGGATTTTAAATTTAAATCCCATATAGATAGAAATAAGCCTGCGACTTTGCATATTCTCTCGAAGTCGGGATTTTCTTCGCGGTCCCCATATAACCTATAATAATATTGACCCCTGATTGGCTTTGAATTGGGTCACAGTACGCCAGAAAGTATTATATTGGGTCTGGCCGAGGGATTTAGGGGCGGCTATACCTAAATAGGCAAGCTGGCTGTAAGAGTACCTGGCCTCTGAGGATGGGAGCAGATTAAAGCCAATTCTTACGGACAAGTTCCACTGTACTTTACTCAACAAGACAAAATTGACCACTGAGCACTATTCTGCGGAACACTGATGCAGTATGCCCATATGAAATGTGTTTATAAAAAATCGAGCGACTGACCCTTGTGCTGTTTGTCAGGTCTTCCTACTTACATTAATAAGAGAAGGCTAATTATTGCCATAATATCGATCTATTAAGCGGAGTTCGGAGCTGGAACGAAAGTAAGGAATAACTTAAGTCATCGCGGCCTTTGACCTGCTGCCTCAGGTTAGAGATTGGCCCCTACTCCCTCCGTATTGATCCTAGCACCACTGGGCGCGGAGGACTGTTTCGTGTCTACCACTTTACGCGTCCGCGACCCAAGAAACATATCCCGCGTGAAAGACATCCATGACCAGGTAAAGCAAAACAACTCCATAACACCCAAAGAAGCAACAACTCTACAAGTCATCTATCAAGCAGCCATGGCTACCGCTGAAGACGCCCGTAAGGCGATTTCAGTTGGTGCGATCGAGTAAGTGCGCACTCGAAAGCGAGAAAGACGGAAGCTTACAACCACCAGTTTATTGTTCAACCACAACGACACGTATAGAGATATCTACCCAGAGCCAGTCGTACAATGTCTTCAGATCAAGCCTGTTCCACCTCAAGTTCCAGGAGGATGCGACAGATACAGACTCGTCATCAGTGATAGCCAGAATTTCGTCCAGGGCATGCTTGCCTCACCTGCTGCAATCGAGATTATCACGAGTGGAACATTGGTGCCGAAGATGATGATACGCGTTAAAGGTGCCTCGAAAACATGGGTTAAGGGCAAGCCGGTCATAATCCTTCTAGCCGTGGAAGTCATTACAGAGTTGGGTATGCACGAGAAGATTGGAGAGCCAAAACAAATCGTCGCAACTGGCGACAATAGCGAGGCTCCGCCACTGAAAAGTGAAGGCTTCTATGGCGCTCCAACACCAGCACCAGAGAGAAAACCTCAACAACAACAAGCCCTCGCTTCGCGCAATGGCCCATCGAGCTCCGTACAGCATGGCAACATATACCCCATCGAGGCGTTGTCCCCATACGCGCACAAGTGGACCATCAAGGCCAGGGTTACCAGCAAATCGGATATCAGAACATGGCACAAGCCGAGCGGCGAAGGTAAACTCTTCAGTGTTAATCTACTCGATGAAAGTGGGGAGATCAAGGCTACCGGATTCAATGATCAATGCGACGCATTGTACGACCTGTTTCAAGAAGGCTCTGTCTACTACGTCTCCGCCCCATGTCGTGTCAACATTGCCAAGAAGCAGTTCACAAACCTGCCAAACGACTACGAGCTGACGTTTGAGCGCGACACTGTCGTCGAGAAAGCCGAGGACCAGGACAACGTTCCTCAAGTCCGCTTTAACTTCACCAATATTGCCTCGCTTCAGACTGTTGACAAGGATTCTACTGTAGACATTATTGGTGTCCTCAAAGATGTGGGCGAAGTATCGCAGATCGTTTCAAAATCAACAAATAAGCCATACGACAAGCGCGAATTGACATTAGTTGATGACAGTGACTTCTCAGTGCGCCTCACTATATGGGGGAAGACTGCGCTTTCGTTCAACGCTCAACCCGAGTCTATCGTTGCATTCAAGGGTGCTAAGGTTTCGGATTTTGGAGGCAGAAGCTTAAGTCTGTTGTCATCCGGGTCCATGACCTTGGATCCAGACATCCAAGAAGCCCACAAGCTCAGGGGTTGGTATGACCAACATGGACGTGACGGTGCATTTGCATCTCACACTGGTCTCGCCAGCGCAGGAGCTGCTGGTGGCCGCCAAGATCCACTCAAGACAGTCGTCCAGGTCCGCGACGAAAACCTGGGCACTACGGAGACTCCGGATTACTTCACGATTAAGGGGACGATTGTGTACATCAGACAAGAGAACGTGGCCTATCCAGCGTGTTCGAGCGAGGGATGTAACAAGAAGGTGACCTTGGAAGATACCACCAACAGATGGAGATGTGAGAAATGCAACATCTCGCACGAGAAGCCTGAGTATCGCTACATTATGTCCATAAACATCAACGACCACACCGGCCAACTTTGGCTCAGTTGCTTTGATGAAGTTGGCAAAATGATCATGAACGGAATGTCAGCGAACGAGCTCATGGCCTTGAAAGACTCGGATGAAGTTGCTGCTGGCCATGCATTCGAGAACGCCAACTGCAGGACTTTCACTTTCAGATGTAGAGCGAAGATGGATAGTTTCCAAGATCAACAAAGGTAAGAATGCAATCGACGTCTAACTTCTAGTGCATCCTTTAACTAACGTGGATGCAGGGTTCGCTATCAGGTTATGGGAGCAAATCACATCAACTTCGCGGCAGAGACGCATAGACTTACGGAGCTATTGAAGACGTATGATATGCAATAAAGGGGAAGAGAACGCGGCATCATTCCCTAACATCATAGACGTTTGGTAGTTTGGTAGTTATCGCAGCTAATGACAAACCACGGCGGTCTACTACTTGACATCGTAATTGTCACATGATATTTAATAATGGTGAATGTGATTGCAATACTCATAGGGATAGATTCTCAAACGTATTGCTCAAAAATAAGTTCTGTATTGGAACCGGAGCCATCGTGCAGCCTTGTTGAGAATTGTATATCCACAATCTCTCTCAATATGAAGGCCGGTAGATGTGGATGGTTACAAGTAGCGCCTAGATTTTAGAGGTTGACACAGGTTGAAAACTCATCAAAGGCATGAATATTTGAAGCATTATCGGTTTTAAATTTCTTTTTAAGGTAAAGTTTTGAGCAATTTGACGTTTTGGTTGTGATTGATCGATCTATTTATCTGTGCAGAAAGTGGTCAAATTTGTTCAGTATCTGACACATTCAGGATGACTTTCTTCATTTGTTCAGCGCGTAGTTCAAGTACAAGTTGCGAGCAAGAGAACAAAAAGTTACGCAAGGTTCGATTGCAGCTTAACAAGCATTCTATAAAGTTTATCTAGCATGTTGCTTGAAACTCGTGCGCATCGCCCACACTGTGCACTTTTGACACTTCTCAGACAACATACGATGAAATAACTGGAAGATATATTATTTAAGTTCCGGAATCGCAACATGATAAGCTCTTTCTTTCCACGCTGTTGTCGTGTCGTATTGCACTTTTGAATATAAAATGTATTTTCAAACGATACTTGCTTGAATATGCTCGGTATATTATGTCCTCAGGAGAGGTTTAGTGTGAAATAATTTTTCAATAGATTCGATGATCATTGCGTGTGGTTGTACAAGAATATTCTGTTTTCAACGCCGAAAACATTGAGCTGAATAGTAAACAATTATGAGCGTCTTTATTGAATGTCTAATCTCGCGCCATCAAATCCTCATCCTCTTGAGCGGCCCAATTGCCAGTGTCCATATTGAACCCTGCCAGCGTTCCATTAGCAGTCTTCTGCTTCTGCATCCACTTCATGTAATCCTTATCCACTGTGATCAATCGCCCAGTCGCCCTCACATTCTCAGTCAAATCCTTGATGCGCTTTAGTGCCTCAGCAAGCTCAACTTCTACGTTACCTTCTGATCCATTGCGAGGGCCCGTGAATGTCAAGAATGTGTTGCCGGAATCATAAACTAAGTCACCACTAAACTGCTTGTTCGCAGACATATCCCGAACCAGGTTAATGGTATCCTTGTCATCCGGCGTGTATCCGGTCTGTGCATTGGACATGGATTGGGTCACTTTTGAGATGGGGACTGTCTTGTAGACTGTGGAAAGCCTCCGGATCTGATGCTCCTGATGCGACTCGACCAAAGTCTTCATCAATCCATGGTTTCCATCCTCCTGCCAAAAGTTCATGCCGGCTGAAATCTCGGCATGAAGTCGCACTGCAGTGCCGGACTCAAATAGGTCGCAGACAACCTCATACGGTCTAGCCATGGTGCGAATGGTCTCTGCGGTCTTCTGTCCGATCATGCCAGGTGACTTTGGTACCTTCCCATCTTGCAGCAACTTGACGATCAACCACTTCTTGTACGCTGCGACCATTGGCTGGCTCACCGTGTTGCTTTTTGTAGGGTAGCTTGTGACGTTCTCGAGGAGTTCCGCTGCGCGCTGCCACTTCTCTAGTCCAATCGAGACGGATGCAGCCAACAATAAATACTCTTGCAGACCTGACGTGGTGAATGTTGCAGTGAGACCTGAAGCGGATGTTATGTACTGGCGAGAGCAAAGCGCTTGCGAGCAGAGGGGAACCTTTGTTCTCGAGGGCTTCGGAGAAGGCACATAGAGTACATCCCGTTCTAAGACTCTTTCTGCCTCGGAAAAGGAGCCAGACGCCAGAGCGATTTGGCAAAGAAGGAGGTGCTGTGAGGACAATGTTGAAGCCTTAGAGTCTAGGCGTAGAATAAACTCTGCGATATGACCGACGGCTGCTCCGAGCTAAGGACCATTAGTAGAGTTTCTTGAAACATTATGGGATTCGCTTTACCTGGCCGAGGAACCGAGCACAAGGTTCGAGGAACGCAACGATCTCTCGCATCTCCTGCCCGACATATCTAGCCTGGATAGGATCGAACTTCGTGGTAAAGTGACAGGTCTTCTGCCACAATGATGATGCAATAACAACTTGCTTGTCATTATTAGTACCGCGTTTTGACGCAAGAAACCTCTTGATCTGGGCTAACAAGGACAGGGCGTAGGGAATTGTGTTCTCGCAGGGATTCAGCATCTACGAGAGTTTAGAGAATGACCACACAAAAGTGACGGAGTTAACCTACATCAAGGATAGTTTCTGCGTGGTCAATGATGACCTTCTGCGGTGTCTTCCTGAGCTCCACGACGAAGGCTTGTACCTGTGTATCATACTCCTTGTCTGAAAGAGGTTGTGGCGGAGGTGGCTGTAATGGGAATGACAGCATAAGAGGAAGTATCTCGTCCATGGCGACGTCGTATATGCTCAGAATACTTGAGCTTTTTTGAAAACGAAAGCCACGCGCTGTATAGACTAAGAGTGAAGCTTGGATGAAGCTATATGCCTTTGCAGGCGGATTTATGTGTCACTTGGAGACACCGCTCTTGGCTTGGTACGGAAAGTGAACGCTTTTTTGTTTGAAGACTGAAGTACAAAGAGTAGTGAATGGAGAGCTGCAATTATATCTGAGCTGGGTGCACAAACGACAACGAAGCAGGGAGCCAAATGTTTACAAATAAGCAGAGTACGGCGAGTACCCTGGAAGGTTACGCGGAACAGAGTACCACCGATTTGAGCTGGCCTGGCCCCTGGTACCTTGCAGGTTATTCTACTCTTACAGTACTCCGTAGCATGGCGGGGTAGCACGCCTGGGAGAGCTTCGGCCTCAGGTTAAACGGTCCATGATTCCAGATGCCGCCCCGGTCATTGGCGAATAGATGATACTACGCCTTATCTCAGCCGCATATGTCCAAATGCGAGTCGAGCTGACGGGAACATACATATAAGAACACCATTAATCGTCTCTTTGCTTGTAATTAGACTGATTGCGCCGTAATGTCTCTTTCAAACTCTCTCCCAGCAGACGCTGCTATGTCAGCAAAATTGGCTTCTCGTCAACTTGCAATACTATCTGAATCAGCACGAAACGAGGCCCTCACTGTCATTCACAGCGCTCTTTCGCAAGCAAAGAACAAAATATTAGAGGCCAATGCTCGCGATTTAGAGGCTGCTAAGAAATCCGCGAAGGCCGGCGAGCTGAGCGACAGTTTAGTCTCAAGGCTCGACCTTGGAAAGAAGGGAAAATGGGAGGACATGCTTAAGGGCATCCTCGATGTGCGTGGCCTCGAGGATCCAGGTGAGATGTGTAACCGGTTAGCATTGTGATAAATGTTAACTGAGTATCAGTTGGTAAGGTGACTCTGCGTACACGTCTCGACGACGGCTTGCTCCTAGAACGAGTTACGTGCCCAATTGGTGTTCTCTTGATCATCTTTGAGGCCCGTCCAGAGGTTATTGCGAACATTGCAGCGCTGGCGATCAAATCTGGGAATGCAGCAATTCTGAAAGGTACGCTCATATAATAGCTTTGGATGATGAGACTAACCATCTACAGGTGGAAAAGAGTCAACCGAGTCATTTGTAGCCATCTCGCAGGTTATCTCAGATGCCCTGGCCACCACACAGGTCCCAAACGATGCGATTCAACTTATCAAGACTCGCGACGTTATTCCGCAGTTGCTTGCCTTGGATCAATGTATTGATCTTGTCATTCCAAGAGGCTCTAACGAGTTGGTTCGCTTCGTGAAGGAGTCGACAAAAATTCCTGTCCTCGGCCACGCCGATGGAATCTGTTCTATGTTCCTCGAGAAGTCTGCGGATGTAGAGCTCGCCACAAAGGTCGTTGTTGATTCGAAAACCACATACCCGGCAGCGTGTAACAGTGTGGAGACGCTTTTGGTCGAAGAAGAAGGTCTTGAACGACTCTTCCCAGCTGTTGCTCAGGCACTTGTAGCCAAGGGAGTGACGTTGCGTTGTGACGAGAAATCTAAGGCCCTGCTGGATGCCAGATCCATCGGCGCCGATGGCTTGGTTCAAGCATCTGAGCCCGTAGACTATGATACCGAGCATCTTGCGCTCAAGTTAGCAGTGAAGACTGTTTCTTCGGTGGAGGAAGCAATGGAACACATCAACGTTCATGGGTCCCACCACACCGACGTGATTCTGACCGCTTCCGAGTCTCTCGCAGAACGCTTCATGAGCGGAATTGATTCGGCGGGCGTCTTCTGGAACACATCTAGCAGAATGGCAGATGGAACCAGGTTCGGCTTTGGAACAGAGGTGGGTGTCAGCACTAACAAGATACATGCCAGAGGTCCGGTCGGTCTTGAAGGCCTCATGATCTACAAGTACAAACTCCGTGGTAATGGGCATCTCACCGCAGACTACGGAGAAGGCGAAGGGCAAAAGACATGGAAGCACGAAACGTTGCCGTTGTAGTTACAGTCATAAAAAGTAAACTAAAATGAAACGAATGTTATGGGCATTTTTTGGCGGCCACAGCCACTTGCCTTGCCTTGCCTGGTTGGCCAGACTCAATCGTGGGCAGAGGAAGTACGCATCTTTAGACAATTGCGATTTATTCCTGTCTTACGCCAATGGAGGACCACACCTGCACTATATAACTCCCAGAAATAATTTACGCCATCTTCTCGTATGTTGCCATTAAGGAGCCTAAGAAAGTCAGCATGTGCATTAGTGAAGTGGCAAAGGATGTCAACGTACCAACAAAGGTAACAACCAAGCGACTGCGAACCTGGCAAATATCCTCCGGCACAAGCCAAATAGTAGCACCCATCTTTCTCGCAATGGAGATACTGAGTTTAGCATTCATGTATGCATCATCATCGGTGCGACCAGGCGTGACAAGGTCGTAATCGACGTAGCTACTCTTCATGCCGTTAAGGACATCCAACAAGAACGTACCAGTGCCAATCGAAGAGTCCTTGAACGAGCGGATAGCCGAAGTCTTTCCACCCTTCTTAGACATGTCATTGGCCCACTTAACCATCTCTGCGTCAGTAATCTCACGCTTACCCATGCGCTGCGCAAGGCCGGAGAGCGTTTCTGTGATATCTCTACGCATCAACTGCCAGACAAGACCAAGAGTCAGCGTGCGCTGGCCGTCGGTAATGTCTGCTCCTTGAACGCCGACAAGAGAGAAGTGGTTCTGCTTGCCAAGCTCGATAGCGTAGTTTGTGTTCTCTACTGCCTTGAAGCGCGAGACCTCGCTGCCGTTGGCCGGGGCCTTGTTGACGTGCTTCCAGTTGACGGAACCCTTGATAACCTTGTCATAAGCCTGCAATAAAATGGTACCGTCACGCAGGTCGTCAAACAGGGAGTTTACAGCTGGCTGAACATCTAAACTGTTGAGCCACAAAGTGAAGACTCTCGCCTCACGCTCGCCCTCAGCGTCAAAGTCATCAATCTCTAGCTTCTCCTCTTCGGTGATAGCGTCCAAGGCAGGGTGGGTATTGAAGAGGTTAGCGACAAAGGCCAAATTAAGCTTCGGGTTTCCTGCAACAAGGGATGTTGGGCTCAGGAATTTGCGACATCCCAATCTGTCTGCTTGCTGCAGAACCTCCTCAGCGCGTTGGTGGAGGTCGCGAGTCTGCAATGGAGAGCGATCACACTGGTCTGGAGCGATCTGACTCAATAGCACAGCGTAGTTCTCACCGTCCTTGATATCCGACGAGAAATTGGTCACTCTGCGTGGCCAGTTGGCTGCCTTCAAGTGATAATTGAACCATCTGAGGAGGATCTGCTCCGGAGGAAGACGCAGGAACTGCTCGAGAGTCTCATCCTCATCCAGAAGGCGATAGAGCTCTGGATGGAGCTTTATATCGATCTTGCTGAGCAAGCCACGGCGGATGATCTGCCAAATCAGTCCAAGAATCAGATGCTCACGGACTTCAATGATGTCTCCACTTCCAATGTTGACAACAGAGCATCCCATCGCCTTCGCTGACTCGATGACGATGTTGTTGTTCTCAGTCATGTGGAAGGCGTTGAGCGTCTTAATCTTCTTGCCTGGACGGTTCAACACACGCTCATCAATGGTGTCCGGAACACTGTCATTGATCAACTTGGCAAGCACCAGTCCATCCTTGCACTTGTCGAACATCTCGAAGGTGTCGGTTGGGAATGGAAGCATTTGTCCGATATCTGGGTCGCCAGTAAGGACAGCATTGATGTGCCTGGTAAACTCGGTGCGCTCATCCTCGTTAATAGTATGTGTGACGTTCGCGGAGGAGCCCTGGACCTGAATGCGACCACTAACACTTGGCTTGGAACCGTGTCCCATCGGCTTAGGGCCTGTTGGTGGTGCCGGGCCTGTGGACATGCGCTTCTGCGCCGGAGAGGAGTCTCTCAACTTGGAAACGAGCTACAGATGTTAGCATAACAGTTTATTAAAGGAATGCATGATACGTACATCCACGAAATCATCAAGCTCTACTCTCCTCGAAGAGTCGAGCTCGACCTCCTTCAGTGCTTGTCGCACAACATCGTATGGCTGGTTCTCGCTCTGCTGCGTCGCCTTGATGGCAGTGCTCTCATCAATGTATCCCTTATCGTCAACGTCTAATTTGCGAAAGGCATCCAACAAGCCGAAGATCTCGTTTTGCTGGAACTGAGGATACTTCCTGGAGAGGTGTCAGCCTTGCGAGGTCATAGCAGGGACATCTGGGTAAATAGGTGGGATTTACCTCTGAAGCTTGATTACGTTCATGCTTTATTGACCACCGACTGATCCACTGTCGGTGATGAGTAAGGTCTGTTGCTAGGATGTGGTTGAAAGTGTCTAGATCAAGACGTGGTTCTAATGTAAGTAGGTCGCGCGGGGTGACAGCTACCGTAGCAAGTTGCGCCGGCTAGGATCTTATGTGGTTCCACACAAGGAACTACGAATATTGAATTCCGCCACGAAAACTATTGATATGATTATGTTTACACTCTTCTGAGATGAATTCAACTGCACTAATGATATACGAAAGCCTAGAGAGCGCAATATTCACGGCGTCACGCTCTTGCGTCGACTGCAAGGAGGTAATTCTTGTTCAGCCTGCTTCTGGACAAGTTCCTGGGGATGACGGACCACCCCGCCGGAAGAGTAGGGTACGGATATAGAGGTAAAGTGATGTGCCCTGGCTTGACAAGAGCCTCACAAACCGATATAGCTGCAAACAGTGCGGCCTAATTGGATAAAGGCCTCATATATATCTCATCACAGCTGATGCCTGGAATCAAACGTCCTCTTTTGCCTCTCGAGACTCTTACTTGCTGACGACACGATGGCGGGGAAGCTACTCGTAAGGTGAAGTTGGCACAAGCCACCTGCCGCGCCTACAAAATTGGGGCTCAGAATCTGTGGCTTAGCATCTGTGGCTCAGTATCTATGGCTCAGTACCTGTGGCTCAGTAACTGTGGCTCGTGGCTGCATAATCGCAGGGCGGCCTCAACAACTCCCAAGGTTACGCCTGGGACATGTCAAGTTCGAGAAGCGCAACTCCTTGATTTCGGCATTCCTCCACCTAAACGACGAGTAAGTGACTTTAAAAAAGCCACCACACCTCCACGTCCCGTACCATTGTGGGAAAATAGACATCCTGAATTTCCCGTGCTTGTCGTCCAATCGAGCCATGTGGAATTCCTCAATCTCAGCCCATGACTAACTGATTCCCCAGTCGCCGTCGTGTTACATCCTCCGCCTTGTGCTATCAAGCTTACCTCCTGCATCTCAAAAGATGGTGTCTCATGAGCTCGAGCATATTACCGCTGTATGGGGCCGCATGCAGGGCAACTCGCCTATTTACGATTTCCTTTTCGGAGGTCCTGATAACAAGCTATATTTCTTGAGCGCGACGAAGGGCAACTTTAAAGCTCGCCTCGTCCTCGCTCCGGCACATGTCAACTCTCGCGGCACCATACATGGCTCTGTCTCTGCTACCATCGTCGATTGGGCTGGCGGCCTAGCTATTGCTACACATGGCATGGACAAAACAGGCGCATCTGTTGATATTCACGTCACCTACGTCAGCACAGCTTATGTGGGAGATACGGTGGAAATTGAGGGCACGGCCACAAAGGTCGGTAGAAATCTGGCTTTTACGAATGTTACGATCACAAAGGTTGTGGACGGGAAGTTGGGATCGTTAGTTGCTAGTGCTTCGCACACTAAGTTTGTGAGGCAATAAAGAAGGGAAAGCTTTGAGCGACTCCAATTCGAGGCATTTGGGCTCCGTAGGAGTAGCTTTCAAAGCACTAGATTCCTTCATCGGATGAGTGTGTCTAGGCGCTGCGACCGCGTCAATTGCTCTCCGATCATCGTTTTGTACTTTAACGTGCAAGACTCCAATTCAGTCCTGATATCCAACTCATCTGTATGGTCTTCAAACACTTTTTCCAGTATCAATCTCTAAGCAATGGTCAGTTAAAGCTACAGAAAACTCTGTTTCTAAACGAGCGAATCGCCCGTACTTTCCCGCATCAGTATCGGAAGCAGCAAAAGCTTTCAATTTACTTTCCCTATGTTCTAATATTAATGCTTGAAGAATCCGGCGTTGACAAAGTCCATCCACAGCCCACCAACGGCACTGGCCAATGCATCCGCATCGCATCCCCTCTCATCCCTCAATGCTCTCACATCAGGCCCTGGACCAACCATGTTTCTAGCAGCGCCCATCATGTTTGCCTGAGCTTTCACGTTCGCCGGGAACGCGTGATCCGGCAGCTCACTTGCAATCCACAGCAGCAGCCAAACTACCTCGATTTGCCCTTTCTCAATTGCCAAGTGCATGGCGCTCCTGTTGCCATTCAGCGGGTCTTGGTAACGAAGGATAGCGGCTGGGTGCATGGCATCTTCTTCCGCTTCATCGTCGAGGTCCGAATTCATAAGCTGCTTCATGAGCTGGACGACGGAGAGAACATCGCCTTCCGAACAGAAGGTGAGAAAAGCGCGAGCTGGGCGAGCCGATGCGTTTGCTTCCAGGTAAGCCTCTTCTTGGATGTTTGGAAGAACATCCAGCTCTTGCAAGCCACCCTCGTTGGTGTAGCGGACTGGGATAGAGCTTGCTTGTGCAATGCTAGTGTTGCAGGATGGGCAGGAAAGAGTCTGGGAAATGGCTGCAGACTCCTCAAGGAGACAATCCCTGCTTACTGTTAGTCACGTGTCAATTGAAGTTGTTGAGCCCTTCGTAAACGGGAGAGATAACGGAGCACATTATGGCGCCGCATAGGTTTGAAAGCTTACCAGTGAAAATGACATCCGCATGTGAGCTCGATGTCGTCGGGAACTGTTGCTGGCGACGATGCTGTCGCTGAAGAGCTGCCCTCGCAAGAGTCGTCTTGCTGCAACTCCACAACTAGTGGTTCTTCGCAAGCCTTGCAAGTAGCCATTGTTGCCTTGTTTTTGGACTTCCGTTTTAGTGGAATTTGTCTGCGACAAATTATCCTCTATGCTTGTTTTTCGACTGATTTCAGATTGGTATTGTGTTATGAAAGTGGTTCGTTGTTGCGACAAACTTCGAGCTTGAAGTTTTATTTGTGGACAGCCCTTCGAATTCCCAGTGAGCCGTCATTTGTCAACCTAAAGGCTCAAAACAGGCAAGAGCTGTCAACCACTGCGTTTCGAGACGCCCTGTTTGAGAAGAGCATATGACGATTCCTTTTAAACCGGACAAGATTTATATACAGGCTTGTGCAGTGTCCAAGTCACCTGCTAACAAACTCGAATATCACATGCATCAATGAAAAAGGAATTGTTTGGAATGAGTTTTGTTAAGAGTGGATGAATGTGATTGGCTCAACGAGCACTTCCTCAACACAAACGCCCGCTACCCTCGTAGCCAATGATACCACCATAAAACACCTACCAATTAGGTGCCCATCTCTCCGCCAAGCCGATCTACCACATCAAAATTGTCTCCTGCGCCTTATGCTCCCTGGTACCATGATTTGCACCCCGAAACGATGCTTCGCCACCGATTACCGTGACGCCTGAACATGAAAACGACGACTTTCAACACATAGTTGCCACTCGTTCTACAGTTCTCTGTAGTCGCTAGGGCGTTGTCTCCTAGGATATCCACGGTTACGATGCTGGTTGACTGGAGCCCTGAAATATGCACTCTCCTCTTCACTTGGCTTAGCACCAGAAGAGAAGGTCTTCTGCTGGTTTGGGAATTGACCCGGCTGTGGAGCCCCACCGCCATAGCCATTGTTATTACCGTTATTACCATAACCGCCCATGCCCATGCCTCCCATGTTACCACCATAACCATTGCCATACGGCATTCCCATATTCATGTTCGGAAACCCGTTCATTGGAGGAAAGCCACTCATGCCCATCATAGGGTTCATCATGTTATTGTTCATGCCCATCATTGGCATCATATATGGATTCATCATGTTCATGTTCCCCATTCCATACCCATTCTGTCCGAATTGAGACATATCGAATGGCATGTTTGGAAACCCCATTGGATTCATTCCATTGACCAACGGTGGTTGCGGCGCCTGTCTCTGCGCCTCCTGCTGCTGCATCGCCTTCGGTCCCTTTGGGATCTTCGGGTTCTCGAGGAGTTCATCTGCCGGACGTTTCTTATAGTTTGCTGTAGTGCCAGGACTTGCCGGCTTATGGGACGCACTTGATTCAGGCGACTTGGCTGCTCCGTCGGATGCTGGAGTTGCAGAGCGTGATTTGATTGTCGGCTTCTTATCCTCGAGTTGTGGCGTACCTGCCTTCGAGTCCACCTTTTGGGGCTCCGGGCTCTTGGAGCGAGCCTTCTCCTGCTGCTCTTGCTCCGCCTTTGTCTTCTGCTCTGCCACATAAGCCTTGATCCTCTCGGCCATCTCGTCATCAGCCTTCAAATTGTCGATCAAGACCTCATCTGTTTGACAGCCAGGACAAGTAAAATCGCTCTCAATAAGCGCGTTGGTTATGCAGTCATTGCAGTACGTCTTCTCACAACAAGGCGTCTTCATTGGGTCTACGAACATTCGCTTGTCGATAGGACATTCTAAGCCTCTGTCTTGCAATTCCTTGTTACCAGATGCAGCAGCTTTCTGGGCAGCAGCGGACGACTTCGTCTTGGCTTGAAACTGCTCCCATGACTTCTTGTCTGGCTCTGCGACGACGTATTCGCCCTCGGCATTGACCATAACACCAGACGGAGCCTTAGTATCATCCATAGTTCCATCGTTAGTAAGAGCGACTGGCTTCTCGATTGTCTTTAAGAACGATCTTGGAATCCCAGTTGTGCGCTTTACTCGTGGCTTATTGTCGAAGTTTGGATCGTCGTTTGTTGGGCATACTTGGATCCAATGACCCTTCTCTCCGCAGCGATAACAAATATATCCACTTGGTGGCTCATGATCTGGCACGTTGGCGGGCGGGCCTCCCTTCTTGCCACCAGGTCTGTTGAAAACAGGCGCTTGACTGCCGCTTTCGTTAAATTATGGTATATGGTATTCAAGCGGAATTACTTACTTGGACATCTCGTCCTGCTGAGCCGCCCACTGCTCATTTTGAGCAGCAAACATCGCTGCCATGCGTTCCTCCTCAGTCATAGAGCTTGTGATCGCTTGCGTCGAAGCAGCACTAGATGTTGGTTTTGGTCCACTCTTTGACATTGAAGCCTCCTTTCGAGATGAGTTCTTAGCATTCACAGGCATCTTACCCGTCATATAACGAGCCGCACGGCCGGCGCCTGCTTTCATGGGAGGAAGGCGACGTGCAATGATTGAGGTGGACCTCGGGATGATGGTTGTGTCATCGTCGTATTCTGCACTCGATATTAGCTTTGTCGTTGGGTCGATAAGAATGAGTGCTCACCTTCGTTGTTATCCTCATTGTAGATCGCTAGGTCGAATTCTGTTCCGTCTCCGAGGCCCGCCTTGATGATGATATCACGCTTCAGTTCAAATACGGATATTCCAGTACCATCAAACTCAATACGAGAGGGCTCCTTCTGAGACTTGAACTTGAAGAAGACTGACGAAGTCATATTGAAGGTGGGCTATCTGGTCGGTTGGATGGGGTTTGTTCGAAGTAGGGCAGACTTCTTGCTGCTGGATGCTCGTAAGATGACCTGTAAGTTTCTCGTTGCTGACGGTATATGCCAATGAAGCTCGATGCTCAATATCACCAATCCACTCAAGCCTCTTCAAGGCAAATGCGACCGATGAAGTTATCTTTCTTTCTCTTGTAGTATTGAAGATCAAGTTTGTCTGCAAAATAGCATGGACTTTGTCCTAAGCTCTCTTGAACTAAACCCAAGGATACAAATAACTGTGTAATACCGCAGACACAGAGCAAAAACTCTCTCCACCTCCCTAACCGCCCTAATGCGCCGATCTAAGCCTAGGAACCTCCGCTTGTCTAACCACGTCTACTTGTCCGTAAATGAAGTCGTAGCCGCTGAGTAGCAGAAGCACACTGTTATAATCGACGTGGCGTCAACGCTGCCCTTAGATGGTGGCTTGATAGGTATCGCGATGACGAAAGGCCGAAGGCGAAGCGAGGTCGAGGCTGTGGTGCAACAAGTCGTGTAATTCGCAAGGTCGTAAGTTCGCCTTCAAGATGTAGTGCCCGCAACCACTATGATTAACTGCTTTGCTTAAGTAGGACGTGGATCGCAAGGATAAATGAAGTGGTTGAAGATGGTTAAAGAGGATGATGGCAAGCACGAACTGAATCAGAAAGGCTGACCGAGATGGGGCTAGCCGAGCTGGTCAAAGCGCCACACGCCACGTGATAGCAAAATGGTAGTTGCGGATCAGATGATGTCGACGAGAAAGGAAAGCGTGATGACTCTCTATGTTGTCTTTTACAAACACAAACGGAGCACTTACAGGTTCAAAGCAAGTATTAGAGTCCAAGCTAAACGCTGTACAGCAATTCACATCAAAGTCGATCAGTGGCAGATTCACCAGACATCCTTGGCCATGGTGTCTATTAAAGAAGTGCAAGCGTACGAATAAGTTTATCCAATTGGAAAAGGTAAAAGGATGTCGGTAAACAACCAAAATAGTCGTACCGTATTCGTGTGCTTTATTGTCTTCTTGAAGGGACGTCCGTCGCATAGATGTGAAAATCAACACTCGAAACCGGCACTCGTACTAGAAGTGACCGAGATCAGAAGCGCGACTAAAGAAGAAAAGTTTATACGTGTTCTTTATAAAGTCACATCAGAAATCTGGGCAGTGTTGGCTATTTAACCCCTAGAAATGTTAAAACGGGATCCTAGAGAAGCAAGGCCCAACCCTCTGAACGTCGGACATATCTCAGCGACCGGCATGCTTCTCGAGGTGGACAAGGCCGTTAGCAGGCTGAATGAAATCAATTAGCACGTTCCTGTCTTATCTAAAAGGTGTTCCACTTACAGGGACAAATTGCCTCAACTTAACGCCTGCTTCCCGAAAGACTACCGCCGTCTCTCCGTCCATGCTGTACCCCTGACTATAAACGACCTCGCTTATACCAACCTGAGCAATCTTGATACTGCAAGTCAAGCATGGGCAGGTATCGCAGTATAAGATGGCCCCCTCTCTAATTCGTTCACGTCCGGCCTCTAGCAAAGCATTCTCCTCAGCATGAAGACACAAACATGTCGAGAGTCCAACCCCAGAGCCCTGACCACCATTGCATCGTGGGCAGCCGCCATCGCCGCAATTCTTCAATCCTCGTGGTGTCCCATTGTAGCCAGTGCTGATGACTCTCTTCTCACGAACCAGAACGCACCCAACTCGTCTTTTCATGCAATTGCTTCGCTGAGCTGCAAGAGACGCCAACTCCATGAAATACTGGTCCCAGCTCGGTCGTAAGCGATCCTCGTTTGTTAAGTCCAGCTTGCCCAGATTGGCATAAAGATGTGCCAAACCTGACGAGGTATTCAGTAGGCGAATAGTGGCGCGAGAAATCAGTGAAAGTAGACCCGAGGAAGCGTTGTATAGATGGTCGTCCGCACGAAGAAGGAAGTCTTCCAAACTTAAATCTTCTTCGAGAGTACCAGAGTCCTCAGAGGAGGAGTGCAACCTTTCTTGAAAGCGCTTCCAGCGGACACTGAGAGGAGCGTCAACGCTGACGAGAATGAAGAAAGGCCTGCAAACAAGGACGTCTAAAACAGCCTCCGTAAAGATGTCCGTCGTGACATAGCGATGCTGCCACCTGCACGTAACGAATTCCACCATTTCGTCCACAGTCTGAAATGAGTGCTTGCCATCTGATTTGGCGGCTTTACCAGAGTTGTTCAGGTATAGGCGTGTGAAATCATGATGGTCAACAAGATATTGAGCAACTGTGCTCTTGCCTGAGCAAATTCCACCACAGAGTCCAATGAACATTTCTGCTAAGTAACAAAATTCTGTGTCGAGAAGGAAACTGCAGAAGTGAGGAAAATGCAGCTAAGCAGGATGCTTGTGATGTGAACAGATAACTCACGCGTTGGCCAAGGTTGCCGTCTTTTACCACTACTGTAGGATCTTTCCGAGATGGAGTGAGCGGTTGTGCACGCGCTTAAAAGAGAAGCAGGTGATACCGGATTATTATTGTTACAGCGTCGCCCGTTCATAACTTCTTGGGCGATTAATGCGCCGGGGCGCCGGGGAAGAGGCTAATACTGGTGCTGGTGGTGTCTGCTTGGCGCAAGGCTGATCTCATGGATCAATCTTGGCGGGCCAACAAGGCGCCATTTGCCTGGCCAGAGAGCGCGTGCCCCGCATCCGGCGCATCGCATACACTGCTGTACCTACACTCTCCCACCTAACTTGTCGAATTCATACTCTCACCTAAGAATACCTAGAATAAGACTACTTCTACACCTAAGAGCATAGCGCGACTTAAGCACATCGCAAAACCGACGAGATATAACGAGACTCCTTCAAAGTCCTAGCTGCAAGCTTTGGCGGGCACATCCACTTCCACTATGTCTCTCAAGTTCGCTACCATGGAGACTGAGATAGAAATACCTTTCTTCTCAGCTCTGGCATCGACGAAGATTGACCACGACAAGCTTGATGTTGCCGCTCGTCAGGTTTTTGGCATATATGAAGTCCCGTTCAACAATACTGTGAAAAACAAATGCCAAATTGTGCTGGGAGGAAGCGCCTTGACAAGCTCGTCGTAAGCTTATGATGCCGCCTATTCATACTGTTGAAGCTTCATATGCTAACATTCATGCAGTATTCCAAAGCGTGTAGGCCTGCTTCGTGCAGAGGGTGTCATACGAAACTTGAACACCCGCAAAGATTTGATGGAGAACACGAACTATAACGCACTTATCAAGACGACTGGAAAGCAAATTTGGGATGCAATCCTCGACGGAACAATTTATTCTATACCATCCTTGCTTGCGTCATTTACATTAGTGACGTTTGCCGACCTCAAGAAGTACCATTTCAGCACATTTGCTGGATATCCAGCACTGCATTCCGACCCTCAATGGAAGCACACCAACCCAGAAAGCCCAATAAGCCGACTTACCATAGACGAGTCGTCGCTGCTGGCGGAAGAAGTTAGTTGCTATCAGAGAGGAGACGAGAGGCAAAGAGGGTTCTTTCTCGCCAAGAAGCTACACGGAGCGCGTCCTCACACTGAAGGTCCCGCCGACGAGGGCCTAGAAATCGAGGAATATACACACCCCTTCTTATGGAAGATTGGGCAGTTGAGTGAATTTGAAGACGGCTTTTTCAAAGCTGTTGATCCAAAGGATCAGTATATCTGTTTTGCCGACCCATCCACCTATGAGGAGATCCCTGGATGGATGTTGCGCAACCTTTTGGTGTTGATTAAGGCCCGCTACAAGCTCAATACGGCGCAGATTCTCTGCTATCGGGAAGTACACGACAAACGCCATGAGGCTCGCAGTATCATTCTCAATGTGGAAACTGAGGCTCATGCATCTGTTGCGTCATCCGCTATCAATAGACCAATGCCAAAGGTTACTGGATGGGAGCGCAACTTTGAGGGCAAATTAAAGCCAAAGACGACAGATATGTCTCAGTATATGGACCCACTTCAGCTTGCAAGCCAGTCGGTCGATCTCAACCTCAAGCTCATGAAGTGGCGCATTGCACCGGGCCTCGATCTGGAAGTCATCAAGAACACTAAGTGTCTCCTCCTTGGTGCCGGAACTTTGGGTAGCTACGTCTCCAGGAATCTCATGGGATGGGGAGTCCGCAAAATCACATTTGTCGATGATGGAACAGTTTCGTTTTCTAATCCCGTCAGACAACCTCTCTTTAACTACGACGATTGTCTCGAAGGAGGAGCGCAGAAAGCCGTTCGTGCAGCTGAGGCTCTCAAGCGGATTTATCCCGGGGTCGACAGCGAAGGCCACAGCATGAGAGTGCCTATGCTTGGACACGGGCTACTGGATGAGTCACGTACCAAGGCCGACTATGAAAAGCTTAGGAAACTGGTTGCTGAGCATGATGCTATCTTCCTTCTCATGGATACTCGAGAGTCCAGATGGCTCCCCACTGTGATGGGTAAGGCTGGAGGAAAGATTGTGCTAAATGCTGCTCTTGGGTTCGATAGCTGGGTTGCAATGCGCCATGGCATTGCCCCAGAAGGCGGTGGGCCGGCAGAGCTTGGCTGCTATTTCTGTAATGATGTTGTCGCACCCCTGGACTCTGTCAAGGACCTTACATTAGACCAGCAGTGCACCGTCACTCGCCCAGGAATTGCACCTATAGCATCAGCTCAACTGGTTGAGCTTCTGACCTCTATTCTTCAGCATCCAGATCGCGGTTTGGCACCAGCTCCAAAGCCAGTGTACAAGCACGGATTCAAGGAGCCAGAGTATGAGCGTGATCCACCAGATCACCCGCTTGGCACTGTTCCGCACCAAATCCGTGGCTTCCTTGCCAGCTGGAAGAACATGCTCATCAGTGGGCAAAGTTATAATTGCTGCTCTGCATGCTCGGATACGGTCGTCAACGCATACAAGAAGAGTGGATGGGAGTTTGTCAAACAAGCTCTTCTTGAGAAATACTACATCAGCGAACTGAGTGGGCTTGCGGAGGTGCAGAGAAAGGCAGAGGCGGCAGCAAATGACATTGAGTGGGATTCGGATGAAGGTCAGACGGAGGCCGATATGGATGGTGGCGATGGGGAACTTGTCTAAGATCCTCACCAGGGAAGGCTTTTTACGATGCGTTATGACAGAATGAGAGATGATAACAAATCAATGGCGTCAGGAGAAATGTGTTCATGCATTCAAGCTTGAGGTTAGGTTTTCAAGACCTGCTTCGCAGGCCGGCTTTGGTTTTGAGAGATACTCGTACGTTACAGGAAACAGCACAGAACGGGAGCACCCTTCATCACGATTTGTTTGCTGGATATGGCTGCACTTCATAGGTTCCCTATAAACGATAATTAACTTAAGTAAGCATTTTTTAAATTGGTCCCGACACTGTGAGACTGTTATACGTGCGAAAATATGTCTCGAATTCCTTGTTTGCATCAAGTATATTTTCATGAACACCGCCTTGAACCATCACTTCCCGGGTCTTCCGGTATAGGAACGATTTGTTTGCTGTGAGTTATTTGGACAGTACGAGTACCACAGGCACTCAACTGCCGTCGCAGCAGCAGCAGGAGGGCAATGGCGACTTCTAGGTTGGCACTTGCCTAGTCGCTGTTGGTGCCAGCGGATGGTGCCTTCTTCGTAAGTTGCAGTCCTCAGCAGGCCGAGTGCCACCCGCCTTCGGTATTCGGTCCACCTATTTTGTCATGAACTCCTTAAACTTGCACAGTGTCTAACTGCGTCTGTTCTTTTGCCATTGGCCCTTAAGTTAGCGGCAGCACGTATATGAGAGGCCAGAGAACTTTCTGCCTGTACGAGGAACACTTCACGCCTCATCCAAAAGAGCAGTTCGAGTCCTTTGATTTACTTTCGACTTTCTGGACTGCTCTGTGGGTCCTTATTTATATTATGCTCAAGAAAATGAATACTAACAGAGTTTCAGCAAAGCTTCCACCGCGCTACTCGCATACTGCCCGAATCAACAAGGCCCACCATGTCGAAGCACTTCCAGCAGCTGTCGCCAGAGCAAAGGGCTGTCCAGGCAATTCAAGCCAGGCCTCATGATTCCTATCTCGCTACGAGTCAGCCCATTGCATATCCTCCAGTGCAAACGTATAATGCACATCGTCTCTCTCCACCGCATCACGGTTGTCTCCCAGCAAAACCAGCTGCTACATCTCTTCCAAAGCAGCCCCAATATTGGTCTGTCCAAAAGGTGTCTGGTTCTCTGGACTTGCCACCACTTTCACCTCAATTACTTTGCGAAACTCCCAGTTGTCCACCTCCAAACTCTAACTTTACCTATTGGAACCCGAAGTTGCGGAAGTGGGAGGGATGTCATAGCGCCGTGGAGAGACAGCTAGCCCACGGCCACCTCAACCCACCAGAGGACCCGGCCTTGGAACTTGCGTATACGAACAACCATGCAAGACCGACAAAGCAACTCGGTGACGAAGGCTACGTTGTGGGCTGGAATGGCAACAGGTTAGTCGGTCTGCTAGCTTATGCACTGGATTGCGGGCTTACAGTTCGAGGTTACCGACTCTGCACCCTAGGAGGACGGAGCTTCATATGGATGGGCCGGGCGTGGATGCCAACACGTATGGCTTCAAACCATTTTAAGGGTAGGCGAGGGAGGAGACTTCAATTTGGCTCTGGCCGTTGAAACTCAGGGAGGCGATGAAAGAAGAATGAAGCTGGAGCACACAGAGTATTGAAACTATAATTTTGTTACATAATGAAGGAATGTCAGATGTAGCCTTTTCACCCTTTTATTTCGCTGTCTATATTTTTTCTTTGCGGCGAGCTACTGATCTCTCCAAGCACCTCTACTATTAGCAAAGTCGATTTTATTCTTTAACTCCTTGATGTTCTCCAATCTCTGCTCCAAGGGTGTATCTTTAGAACTCTCCAGCTCAGCCGGCCTTCCCATGATCCCAGCAATCTCTTCTTCAGATAGCTTGACACCGAACCACTTCCACAGCGCAACCAGCCGCTCCTCTTCCGTCGTCAACGTCTCGACCACCGTCTCCTCACCGAACAAGATCCTCTTCACCTTGTCCTTCATCAACGACACCTGGCCGACCAACCGCTCATTTCCAACATCGCCCTCCATGATCAACCTGCTGCAGAGCACATTATCCGTAAATAGACCAGGCTCAGTACTAGTCTTCTTGTTCATCATTTCAAAATCGACAGGCAGGAATTCCAAAGCTGGAGTAGAGTAGCCAATCGTCCATGACGTCGTGCTGTCCTTGCGGTGGCGATAAATCCAGTGGCGTTGGTCTTGGTTGATCGCGTCTGGGATAGGTTCGTAGTTGAAGGACACCTGAGCTGGAGCGACGATGGTAAACATTTGCTCTTTCTTAGCAAGAGGGATGGGGTGGTGAGGACCCATTGCGCCGAAGCCGACGTCGATGAAGTAGGCGGCGTCGGAGAGGATTACGACGTTGACCATGTGGGACCTTGGGAGTGTTAAAACGCCTTCGAGGCTAAAATGGAGATATGGTGTTATGCAGAAAAGACGAAAGTAGAAACAAGTTAGCGAATGGAACCTGTGAGAAACTCATTCTCAGATTCTTCAAGATCACCTGGGACATCTTTCTCTTTTTGCCTCATACTCTTGAGACTCCAAGCTCAAACAGGTAACACAATGGCTGGGCACTTGTTCTCGGTCTTGCCGTTAAGAACTACTTCTGGGTGCCAGCGAAAAGGATCAAGAGCCTGAGTCATGTGGGATGGTGGGCTTGGATGGTCGTAAAAAGTGGCAGATACAGCAAGCATGCCAAACAAGGTTTAAAATATGTAACTCACCATGAAAAGTATTCAGGACCTGGCCCTCCCTCAGGATTATCATTCATATCGGAGTTAACTCTTGCTCCAACAGGATAACACCTATACCCGATGCTCCTCAAGACAGTGCCCATGAGTCCGTTATTTTCCATGCAATATCCACCTCTGCCATCATTGTTTCCGACAATCTTATCAAACAAATACTCCGGTTTGATATTTACGGAAGGCTCTTTAGAGTAGTGAAGAGAAAGTGACTCGAACGGAATGCTTGATACAGCATAAAGTTGCAGCAGACGAAGAGTGTTATAATTGGGAGTCCATTCTGGAGCGAATATTTGATCTCGGAGACAGCGAGGATATTTTATACGATTGAGGAACCTTACGAGTTGCTCCCTGGTGTAGATTGCCCTGTCAAAGCGATTGAGATCAACCATGATTGCTGTCAATTTGGTATTCTCTGTATCTGAGTTATACTGACAAATGTCGTCTGGATGAACTAAGAAGTAATGGCATATTAGCCGAGCTGGTAGTGGAAGCGGCAATCTGGATCGTCGAAGCTTTGGAACATGGATAACCTCGCTACAAAAGTGGGGCGCGGGGGGTACGCCGGCATGGGCCTAGTGAAATCCGGGGAAGGTATGGATGTTCACAGCAAGGCAATGTGTGCGCACAACTGCACAACTGCATAGTCCAGCTCACGTGTGATCGCAAATGGCATCGTGGTACCTACCGGTGAAGACACCATGAAGCACACCTTGCTGCCCTACAATTCGCTCTTTCCGCTCCAGATCTCTCAGCAAAAACCGGGTGGGTCGTTTTGTATATATTGCATCATGTCCTCATCGCCGTCCAAGCCTTTCCCCTCTCTTGTCTTCATCTACTCTCCTCCTCAAAACTCTCTCACATACATGCGCACAGTCATTGCCCAAACGAACGCGGCAAAGGCAAACGGTTAAACTCGGGTACACGCATTATATCTGAAGATTGGAACATCACACAAGATCGCCTGTCCTCCCTCAGATCTGGAACCTCCGAAACACAGCCGCTCCCTTACTTCTTCCTCTTGTTCGTTCGTTCAACTTTCTGTACACAAACTTTCGACTAGGCGCAGCGCTGTTCTACTCGAGATATTTCCCATTCCACGACAGTCGCCAACAAAAATCAGCACCATGACGATCGGGCTTGAGATTCACATCGCCGTACTCTTGAACTCCAATGCGCCATTCGAGGATGAAGTCCGTCACCATTTTGCAACTTCTATCCACCAAGCAGCTCCAAGCGCAGTCGTAAGCTTCTTCAATGCGCCGGAGAGGCACTTCCCGAATCTCGCAGACGGCTATCATCTTGTCATCATTGGCGGCGGTATTCCAGACCCAGGCACCAAGACCGATTGGCATACTGACCTGATGGCATTCATTAAGATAATGGTCGAGAACTCCCCAAAGACCAGGCTGCTCGGCATCGGATGGGGACATGAATTCATTTGCACCACTTTCGGAGGGCAGGTTGAGACGATGGCTAAGCCAGAGGTATGTTTACAATGCCTAGATCATATCCATACACAAGCTTTCTCGGCGAACGCCGCTAACTTATTTCTAGACAGGAATTACATCTCTCGAGCTTACACTCGAGGGCAAAGTTTTTCTCAACCGCGCTCATGAGGACAACTTCGAGCTCCAGCGCAGCATCTCTTTCGAGCCATTTCTCCTGTACACCTTCCACAAGTCCCGCGTTACCTCAATTCCAAACAACTTCCAGCCACTTGCCAATAACCACGAGATGCTGGAGTGCTGCGAGTCTCCGGTTGACGGCGGAGTCTGCCAGATTCTCACAATCCAGGGACACCCGGAGTATGACGACTATCTGATCAAGCGTCTGTTCATGGAGACGGAGGACTACGTGGAGACAAAAGACATCAAGGAGAAGTTTGAGGCGAGCTTGAATAAGAAGAGGGAGCCGAGGACTGACTTGTTGTGGAATGCAATTATGGCGTGGGTGATGACGACCCGCAGGAGAAGCAGCTCGGGAATCAGGAATCATGGATTGATCGCGAAGCTGAGGGGAAGCACGAGCAGTCCGGCCGCATCGCTGTAAAGTGCTGCCTATTTTAGAAGCCTAGAATCGAGAATGCCTAATGCATTCGATTCTAGAACTCCTAACCGCAGGGTTGTCGGGTATCTTGGTTTCGCTGCAGAAGATGGTGGCGGAGCGCTGGGATGACGCGGCGGGCGACGAATGATGGTAAGCATACAACGACATGGGTGTGTAAGAACATGCACAGATATCACGGCGTATATGGATGATCAACTGGGCACGGAGTGGAGTTTGTTGGGAAACCTCGGAGGACGGAGTTAGTGATCAGAAAACGGATCGGGAACCTTGTGCTCTGGAACTGCGCCGGCGTGCGATGGCATCATGGGATAGAGGAGCATACACTAGATATGGCTTAGGCCTCAAAAGGAAAGATTTTCTTTGCATGACATGTCGCTGAATTCTACATGATTAGTGTGTTGTTCGCTGAGACCAGGACATAATGCAATACAAGCAGTGTCAGTCGTTTTTGGCTCGAGAGTAGTCTATAAATAGAGGTAAAAAAGCTAAATTTAGCGTTTAAAATCTTTAAAGTTACTAAATGAACGATGAAAAGTTGAAATACGCAGAAATAATGATGATTGACTACGGGAATACTCATGTAGAATACCGCACTAAGTATAAGCACGCAGTCATTTCACCTGTGCCGTTGGGTGTTTGTAGAATCTATGAGTACTACCGCATTTACTGAGCTATAAAATCAGCTTTGATATGAGTTTACCTCTTGTATAGGCACCTTTTTCTGGGAACGGATTTTTGTGGTAATAAGAGTGAGTTACTAAACTAGGTCTTATATTTATTAACTAACAGATCATTTCAATGTCCTCTGGGCCGCCGTCTACATTAGCTGCCATATCCTCGTCTGATCCAGTAGTAATCTCATCTTCATCCTCTGATACAACAGGTGATGTTGCCGCGTTAGCTTCAGCAGCAATATAGTAGCACTGCTGGATTGGTTCTCGTTTTATTTTTGTCCTTCTGTCCTCGAGAATTTCAGGTTGGAAATCTTCAAAGGGCCGTCTCTCAAAATACTGTCGGGTTTTTTTCCTTGCCTGGCTTGTCCTCGGTCTCGGTCTCGGTCTCTTTGTTGGTGAGTTTGGCTTGAAGCCTGAGTTTTCGTTCTTGCTCTTGCTCTCACTATCAGCCTCATCGACCACATCTTCTTCTTGTGCTGGTATTGACGGTTTAACCTGCACGTTGCTATCCTCAAAGCCATCAAGATGAAGACTCGTTCCCACTTTGCGAAATGCCTGAAAAGCGGTATTTTGATAGCAATCATGCAGAAGATCCCATACCTCATTCACCTAGTGTGTGAGTAATAATCCGCGCTTTGAAACCTTAGTCTATTTCCCTTCATCGTACTCAGCCTCATGCAGCTCATAATGACGCTCAGAAACTCCTTTAATAGGAGCCTAAAGCGACCTGACCTGTTTATAGAAACGCCAAGGACTTGAAAATATCTCGTGCAATTGCCAAGTATAAAAGAACCGGTGCAGTGCATCTTTTAGAGCTCATATTTTATGCCTTCTGTCATATGAGCGCTTAAGCGTTCAGAGCTAACAGTCACGGTTCTTTTTTGCAAGCAGGATAAATTGTGTAGCTGGATTATAGATGTATCTCAGCCAGTGCAGCTTTGTTGCCTTTGTTGCTCAGTCTTTAGGATTATACATCACCTCCACATCTCTATTGAAGTTAGCTCTTTCTGCCTTGCAACGAGTGAAACTCGAGGACTCTGCTCCATGAAACATGAGTAGAGGCTTGAACCTCTGAACTCCATCGGCAAAAATACAAACCTAAAGCGTAGTTTGGCAGCGGTCCTTACCAAAACGGGTCTCTTTGAGCCATACTGTCTTAGCTCTTTTGTGACCATAAGTCCTATTGTCTAGAAGCTCAAAAACAATCGGTGTTTGATCCATGTTTGCAATTTCCAATAGCTTGAAACGGCCTACAGCAGGAGCTTCATTGCCAATATCAAAGCCAAGATGAGTGCCGAGACAGATTACTGTCTGACGGCAGTTAAACTTCATCCATACCTCAACTTTTGGTCTCAAGTCTCTACGTGCTCTTTGTGCTTGTTTGGTTCTGCGCCTGGTGCTAATTTGATAGCGGCTTTTAAAACCTTAGAACCAGCCTTTAATGAATCAAAAACCCAAGTATGTCCATCGCTCATCGTACCTGAGTATAGCACGCTCAAGATGGAGTTTGCAGTAGAACTGCTTAGCTCTCTTGAGGAATCAGTGGAATCCAAGTCCTCGCCCCTTAGCTTTAACATCAACAAAAGCCCTATGTAGTGTCTTTCATCTTGGATTGGTATCCTATGAACATTTCTCTGGAGCGACCACTGTCTTTTTTTAGGCCTTGATCTTGACTTTGGCCTTCTTCCAAACTCTGAGCTAAGTGGTTGTGGTGGTAATGTGTTGGAGTGTTTGCCTCGAGGGGTTGTTTGCCCTGAGGAGAATGTTTGCTTCAAAGGGATTGCTTGCCGTGAGGAGTTGTTTGCTTTGAGGCGTTTGCCATCACTGTTTTTCTAGATGCGTAAGAGAGAAAAACTTGCAACGATGCCACATTTCCCACTACATATTCAGTGAGTAGTACGTAGCGATAGTCGGAATGGAATAACTGATCGAGGACGACTCAAAGTCGCCTACCTAGGTGTGACGCCAGTGACCACCCATTCGAACACTTCTCAACATAATGTGTCTGGCCGCAAGTGTATTAAAGATCTTGATGGCTGGCTTGGGGCTTGTCTCAGGTACCCACACGTTGTCCTAACATACTTGATAGCAGGCAACTTCTTTCCGCGGGTATAAGATCTGGGGTGTTTGGTGCCAGGGCCATCATCTGTGTCACCAGGATTGAGTTGCTGAGCTGCGGTATTCTCCGGCCAAAGGGAAGCAGCAGCGAAGACTTAAAGAATCTTATCTTCATTGATACCTCTTACAATCGGAGAACCAGTAGGAACGGATGTGAACGGAGTGCGCAGTGGTTCTAGCGAAGTGGCCTGACGCGTCTTCTAAAAGCAAAGAGTGCCTGGCCTTGCTTAGGTTGAGCGAGAATGAGAGACGGCAGGCGAGACATTGCAGAAGCCGAGTGTTAAAAGCTAACAGTTGTAGGCGTCATTGACTTATGGCGTGAGTCCAGAGACCGAGAGATGTGGTCAAGTGGCGGCGCTGTCAAATTTTCATTCGGTTATCAGACTACACTATGATACAAGACCCCTGGAGAAACGCCTGACTGACAGCAAATTGAGTCACGGTATTACCGTGTCTTATAACCCAGTAAATGCTGTACAATTACATCGACTCCGTTGTGTAGCATCAAATCCCAAGGCGCATACTCTACCACAACGTTTTGCCTCATAGCACTTGGTGACAGCGTCGAACTGTAGAATTATGGAGTATTTTCAAAAATTTCCTCTGAACCCGTTGGCTCATTAGATGTCGAGTGTGACAAAACGGCGTCGGCCTTTATCCAAACCAACTACATAGGGTCACATATTCGGGTGTAATTTCATATTGCACCTATTGTACAATCGGATACCGGGATACGCGCTTTTATTGGACTCTGCGCGGATCATCGTACCCAAAAAAATGTGGGGTTCGATCAATGCTTTTTGTAAACTTTTGCTTCATCTGAAGCACCATTTCCACCTGCGTGCTCGTGCCCAATCTTCTGACCCACGCCGAACGTTACCACAGGTTTCACTTAAGCATGAGAACTTGAACGACGACGGACCTTTGTACATATTCATTTATTTTCTCAACGTTTGGGAATATGTATCCTGTTATTTGCTGAAGAGAGCGACAATGTTGCTTGTAGAAAGAAGTTGATATGTTCCAGTTTCAATTTTCCGTCCATGTGTCCCTTGACGCCTAGCCTCGACCATGTACCGCTGATTTCCCTTCCCAAGTCCTTTTGCCTATTTTCCTAATTTTACATTTGCCGCCATATCACCTGCATCGCAGCTAGGTGACTCAAACGCCATTCTCAATCTTCGCCTTAACATCCAGCCCCTCCCCCTTCTCAATCCTAACTCTCATCCTTCCTTCATCACCCAATCTCCCGTTCTTGACCAAGTTCCCAGTCGGTAACCTAGCCTCACATCTCCCCGTCACGGAGATTGGAACCATCCTGTACAACCACCTCGCCGTCACAAAGCTTCCCACAGCCCACAGCCAGAACATGACTCCGATGCTGCTCGTAATGAATAAGACAGGCAGGAGGACGAGGAGGGCACAGCCGATCCAAAACATCGAGAAAAGAACAGCCATCGTAGCCGAAAAAGCAACCACCCCACCTGAGAAAGCCAAAAACGCGGCTACGGGGAGGGAGTTAACTACTAGCTGAGTTCCAGCGATAGACTGGAGGATTTTAGTACACGTGGTCAACAACCAAGTTGAAGGTAAGAGAGGGGAAGAACGTACGGCGAGGAGCGGTTGTTCCCTAACAAGCCCATCCAAACCCCTCCGAAAACTCCTCCTTGACTCGGGATTCCAGATGGCATCTAACATACTTTTACTCCTATAATAGGCGTTTTTGGTCCCATTGTGGGCGATCTCATACGCTCTACCACTCCCATCCCTCGCATAATCTTTGGCGGTGTGGGCTACACAGTGAGCATTCTCTTTTAAATTGTGGCCAGCATCCCGTGCGGAGTCATGGGTATTGAGAGCAGTGCCGCGAGTCGAGTCGACGGCGTGGTGGGCGGCAACGGCGGAGGTGTCGATGGGGGAGTGGAGTGGTTGGATAGTTGGATGGTTGAAGTTGTTAGACATTCTGTAAAGTTGGAATTGGTCTGGCGGTGTTGTGGCTTGGATATAATTTAAGTGAGGCGTATTGTGGTCACGAGGCCGTGATTGATCTTTGAAGGCTGATCAATTGCGGCACAATTAATCGGAACTTGAGGCTGAAATGAGGAATGTGGCTTGAAAAAGCGATCGACCGAAGACAATTGACACGATAATGTGGCAGTGGCAGATGGTCAGATGGTCAGAAGATCAAAAGGCCAAAAGGCGGTGTTATGCTCAGAGGGATGTAAGATTAATATGTCGCTCATCCCACCATTACAGCCCGATGACGTTACCCACTTTGTGGCATTGACAATGGTACGGAGATACTTCATTTCTGCACGACATCACAACCCGCTCCAGATAAGCAGTTCCCCGCCTCTAGAACCTCCAAATCATACCAAATCATCGAAGCTCTATTTCTGTAGGCCACTAAAACGGGTAAACCGCTATCTCTTCACTTCATTTTCACATCAAATTCTTAGAAACTCGAAACAGGATAGTTGCGTGGAATATCATCTCACTTCTCTGATTTCATGGCTAGGCCGTCCTCCAAGGCAGAAACATTCGTCCGCGACAGAAACAGCAAGGAAATCAAACTCAACCAGCAATTTCAAATTCCCTCTTCCTCAATCCCATCCGTTACTGCTGTTAGACCCTTGCGAGTCATATGGTTTGTGATGTTTAGCTAGTTAGTTGGGCGGAGACCAAGCTCCTACCTCATAATCCCAATTCAAGAAAAATGGCAAATCAAGCCAGTAAAAAGCAATCTTACCCTCCCAAACACAGCGCGTGCAGGTCCAAATACTCCGATGAAAAAAGACAACCTGTGCCCCTGTTCCCTTCCCTTACCACTCCTCGCTAGGTCCTCTGTTGGTGTTGTCAATCTGTTATCGTAATGTCCATACGCCGCATACTCCATTTCCGATATTCGTCCAGCGATTTGCCCTGTTATTAGTTTACTTCTGCTTTTTCTCCTGCTCGACGATGAACTCCTCATCGCTAGCATCGAGGATGTCGTACTCCTCCTCAGTCAGGTAGCCCTCAGAGGTACTCTCAGCGTCAGCAGCGACTGAAGTGAAGTCAGCGAACTCGTCGTTGGACTCCTCGGCAGCAGCCGAGATATCCGCAGCCGGGGTCTCGTGAATGCTAGCCTCTGGAGACTCCTTGGCAAGTGCCGGAAAGATGAGCTGGCTGTGCTTAAGTTCATCATCAGCCTCCTTCTTGATATCAGCCTTGACGGCCTCCTGCTTGACGTCCTCCTCCTTGACCTCTGGAGCTGGTCCCTCAACAATGACATCACACCAGAGTCTGTGGCCAAACTTGTAACCATTTGGACCAGTAAGACGCCAGTAGGAAACAACCTTTCCAGTTCTGGCTGGAGTTCTCATCAGGACGGTGAAGCCATGAGTCTGGCCTGGAGCAACCTCAGTGTAGCAGGTAGTGCTCTCAGCAGCAGAGACCAGCTCGTGGACACTAGCTGGATGCTCTGGGTCATTGGCACACATGTTGTCGCCGCCAATGAACTTAACGGTGCATCCAGCTGGCCATGGCTTGTTGCCGCCGTTGCGGAGGCACCAAGTCTGCTCAAAGATAATGCCCGGAGCAAGAGCAGTTCCATCTGGAACGGTATCACGGACGAACTCAGCGATGAGCTCCTCTGCAGCGGCAACCCCAACCTTTGGCTGCTCAACAGACTTTGGAGTCTCAAGCTCCTTCGGCTCCTCAGCAACAGCCTCGACCTCCTTCTTGACCTCGGCTGGCTTCTCAACTGGTTTCAAGTCGGCAACAGTCTGGACCTGAGTGGCAGCGTTGGTAGCTGGGGCTCTTGGAGTTTGAGCAGCGCGATAACGACGCTGATCACCCATGAGACGCATGGCTGTGCCATCTCCATGATCTCCCTGGGTAGTAACGCTAACGTTGCGAACTGGAGTCTTGAACTTGATAGTTGGGTGGGTTGGGTTGTGAGTGTTGGATGGATGGGCCTCACAAGTGGCACAGAAGTCTGTGTCATGGCAGACAGCACACTTGTAGCGAGTTCCCTTGATGTATCTGCTGTTGTTCTTATTCTTGCAAACTGGACCATCGCAGTAAATCCCGAAATGCTCTGGCTCTACAACCAGTGGCAAGAAACTCGATCCAGCCTTGTAGACCTCAACAAATCTATGACGTGCGTGAATAAAGCCAGCATTCTTGATGCAGCTGTCGCAGTAATCCCAGTCCGGACAGTCGATGCACTTGTGACGGACACCATGGATGTAATTGTCGCAGCCATCACAAATGGCGTTATGTCTGACGCCACGGCCTGGCTTCATCATCTTGGCGAACGATTCACTGACAGAGGCACCCTCGGCAACTGGCGTGAACTCGTGCATTGGGTGATGACCGTGCTTGTCGAGCTTGTAGCAGCCGGTGCAGAGATCATAATCCTCACAGTCGAGGCAAGTAATGAACTCGGACTCTGGTGCTTCCATAAGGCAAGCATTGCAGGTGCGGACCCAGAAATCCTTTGATGGCTCCTCAACCTTCTCCTCGACCTTGACTATCTTTGGTGCCTCCTTTGGCGCCTCTGGCTCGACAAGAGTAACCTTGGAGTCGTTGAATGGGATAGCCCTTGATGGAAGCTTCTCAGTGCAGCTGCTGGTAACCTTGCCGTTCTTGACAAAGCGCTTGATCAACCAGTGGCCACCATTGCAGCCCGCACCAGACTGAACACACGATGGGCAGAGATCGTAGTCTCCCCTATCACAAGTACCGCAGTGGAAGTGCTCGTCCACGATAGAAGAGTTGCACTTGTTGCAGTAGACCGAGTAGTACCCGGTGATGTTGCCTGATCTAACTGGTATGCTGGCTGGGTTGGCACGAGCAGTGATGACAGTATCGGCAGGGAGGACAGCGGCGGCATGGTCAGCTTGCATAGCAGCAAGCTCCTGATACCATCTATCTCTGGCAAGAGGAGTCATGACGTTTGGAGCACCTGGAAAGGCTGGACGACCAGCGGCCACGACAGGTGGGTTGTAGAATGGCAGATTCCTGCAGACTGGTGGGCAAGCAGGGATTCCGCTCTGGGGTCTCTTGAAGTTGAAAGTGAGAGGAGCACTTGGCTGAACAGACGGTGCGTAAACTGGGATTGGCTGGGAATTCTTCTTCGTCTCAGCTGCCATGTAGTCTCTGTGCTGCTGGATAGTCCAAGCAGCTGGAGTTTCGGCAACCTGAGGAGTCTTTGTAGCTGGAGCTGATGCTGGACACGGCATCTCGTCCTCGACAGTAGCCGGCTTCGGCTCGACCTTCTTTGGCTTTGGGTTGCCGACGGTAGCCTTGACTCTGATCTTAAGCTTTGCTTTAGCAGCACGATACAACTGCTTAAAGACCTGGGCGTTGCTTGGGTCGAGAGTAACGTACTCCTGGGCACTGTCGGAGTAGCGTTCAAAGACCGCCTTAGTATCGTTCGGGATTTGCAAGATGGTGCGGAGCTGATAACACTAGTTAACCGGTTTGCACAAGTATGTCGTGGAGGAAGGAATGAGGTATGTGGTGGCAGCCTTGCGTAGCCGTCATGAGTGAGGCTCTATGAATCATGAAGTTGACGATGAAACGAATCGAGTTTACCTTTGGGAGGAAGACATCGGCGCCAAAGTCCTTGAGCGGGAGTCTGTATCTCCTGTGGGTGCCGTCCAGGTTGAATTTAATTTTCACCTGCACCAACGTGTCGGCGGTCGTCTGAGACGGGCTTGCCATCGTGGTGATAAAGCTGCGGGAAAAGTGTCGTCAGCTCTGGCTTCAAAGTCAGTCAGACCTCGATAATGCTTACAGGCCGATTCACAAAGAGTGTTTAAGTTGAGCTAGTAGTTCGTCTATTCTTTATGTGTAGTATAGAAGTGACCTTGCCTCGTCGAGGCTGGTCGTTGATGTCGGGTGGAGGGGGAAAAGGTGAGGGAACAGAGAGTGGAAGAGCTGTCAGAGCTCTGGTTGCACTGGTCAGACGGCTAGTGCGCCTCTTATGATAGCGTAGTCTGGGCTGGGTGGATGATCCGTGTGTCTGTGTCGTAACCACGGTCTGCTTTAGTAAGTCAAGGCTGGGCGAAGACGGCAGTTGTGGTTGGTTGAACGACGCGAGCTGCGGAGGCGTACAGACAGCCGAAGTGGAGCTAGAACAGGCAGACGGATGGTTCCCCAATGGTGCTTGAGCCGCTTGTCCTATCACGTCTAGCGCTGGATTGTGACGGTGTACACAGAAAGTAAGGTCTGGGAAGCAAGTGATGAATGAGGAGATGGCACATATAATGTCCTAAGTCTTTCGCTGAGGCTGACCCCGCCAATCTCACTTCTATCCACTCTTTCCTCGCTTAATTCTCACCTTCAAACTATATTCTACTCTAGAAGCCTAGAAGAACCCCAGTCCCCATCACCACGCTAATTCGGATTGATAATGCGGGCTCAGGCCACTGACAGCACGCTAAACCTCACTTACTGGTCCGTGCAGATCGAGTACCGACGAGCCGACATCAACTAACGAGTACGTATGAATACTGCCACCTCAAGGCACCAGGTGAGCGTACGAAGCTTGTACGAGGCATGTTTGTTTTGTTGTGTGTGCTATACGAAGCGGCAAAGAATACATTGGTTTTCGGGAGAAGAGCGTAGAGAGCGGCAAAGATGGTGACGGAATTTTCGGTAAGCGGTGTAGCAGCCTAAGACATCGTCATGAATCTGCCACGAGTCGGCGCCGAGCAGTGTGCGAGGAATGTGGCCAGAACATTTTCAGTGGTACTGTCACGCATTTGAAACAAGCGTCCGGATAACTCTTTAACGTGTTGATTAGCTCGTATCATGAATACAGGTAAGTTTCTATTTTAGGCTGAGAATCCGAAAACGTCGTGCTTGAAGCGTACCTGGAGCACATGGGCCTCGACCTAAATACTGGCGTGATGAGCACGGGGATATCGTGCAATCCATATCGCGTGCATGGATGCTTAGGTAACCTCTGTTGTCATACTGACTGGTGGAGCTGGAACTTCTCGTTCGTCGGGTTTTGCGTTAACTCATAAGAAACCTTTCCTTCATTGGTATATGCATCCTCAAGCAGAAGTGCCATCGACCACTTAGTGAGGACTGCTCTTCACCCAAAGACATAAGAAACCGACAAAATGGTGGAGAGGGGCTTGGTATAAAAGTAATGGTGTTTTGTCTTATTCCACGCCTACAGCTACTCGACCTCTTCTTCAGCCCTCTTCCTTTGTGGTTCTTACCTAGTGCTGCTCATAAAGAACTCTGCACATCTTCGACCATATTGCATTACCCTGGCCCTTATCTGCCAATAGCAACCCTATCACCATTCCTCCCCAACTGCCCTGTCTTTTTCAGTCCATCGGCCATACAGCAATCTCGAAGCCAAAGAATCATACACTAATGAACTTGTTGACCCATCCACGAACATGCATCGCTAAACATCCCTCAAATAAGTAAAACAAGAGTCGAAAGAGCAAACGCCGTCTCTGCTCAAAGATGATACACCGTGATCATAGGTAAGAATCATAACAAGAAAGAGACCCTGCCATCGCTGCAACGGCCGCTACCCCAGTCAACAGTTAACTCGCCACTCGGGACCCTCATCACTGGAACACTCTTCTAGCAACCTAACTCAAAATAGGCTCGCGCGATCACTGAGGATAATAAACACCCCCCTGCACCGCCTGCGTATAATAATACCCATCCGGACTCGACTCCATCATACCCTGGCCCTGCACAACGCCCAGCTGCTGCTGCATCGGATACTGCTGTGCTTGCGGATACACTTGTGGACTCTGCTGATACGGGAACGAAGCAACGGCCGGAGCTATCTGCCTAGCATCATAGTAAAACGTCTCGCCGTTGACTTCTTGCATAACCACACCTTGCGCTGGTGGCTCAGCTGTTGCCGCTACTGGATCTTGGCCAGGGTAGTAAGCTTGCTGTGGTATTTGTGCTGCGAAGGCTGGTGCTGGGCTTGCCATGGCGGCTGGATATTGTTGTGGGTAGTAGTATGGCATTTGGAAAGTTTGAGGGCAATACTCCTGCATCTGCTGCTGTTGCTGCTGTTGTTGCTGATAAGGATTTGGTTGGAAAGGATGGGCGTAGACTGCACGCTCGGGAATCTGTGATAATGGTGTGCCCACTGACCCCTGGTGAGAAGTCTGTCTGGAGTGTGCGTTCATAGCATATCCTCCATAGCCATGGCCGTTCATCTGCGGCGGCAGCTGATGACCAAATGGTTGCTGGTTCATCTGTGGTGCATGGTATTGTAATGCTGCTGGAGACTCGATGACATCCACTGACACTGCTTTCTGAGGGCGAGGATGTTGCATCGGCACAGGGATAAGCCTGTTCTCTCTAAACGTAGGTTTTTGAGGCATATGATAAGGTTGTGGTTGGGCATATTGCGGAGCTGCGGACTCGGCATACTGTTGCATGTCTACTGGGTACTGTGCATTCTGCGTCTGGATCATAGGTGGTGGTAGTCTGACAACTGGTTTTCCAGCATCCACTGCCATAGGTGGTCTAGACATGGAGGATCCCATGTTCGAAATAATGTCTCGAGAAACTTCGTGAATTAAAGAAGACCTGCGACTCATGGCAACACTTGGTGAATATACACTGCCACCGTAGACACTGGCACCTCCGTATATACTAGTGCGTCTTGAGTAACCACCAATCGAGCCAAGTCCCTGTCTTCCTCTGTTGCTACGGGAGCCGAAACCTTGGTGGTTAGGTCTCATAGCCCTGGGTATGAATATAAATGAGCGTTCGACAGCTGGAAATATGTAGCGTGGTGCGGCTTCCGGCAACGAGATTCTAACTGGTTTGTCCCTACGAAGAGGTGGCCTATGGTCCGGCAACAGAGTGTACTGGTGCATAGATATAGAAGGCGTCAATGTTGGCGCTTCCATTCCAGCCAACGACACACGTAGCTGGACCTTTCCCAACAACTTCGTAGATGACATAGCACGATTAGGCGCAGGACCAGTAGGAGCCTGCGGCAACGGTTGCCTCAAGGAGGCTGCAGTATTATATCCTTGCCTCGATTGTGATCTTTGACTGCGGTTATCTTCAAGCGTGGCTTCGTGCATATCGTGTGTCCAAGGAGAGTCTGATGGTTCGGCATTATGTGGCAAAAACCTATTTATGTCAGGACAGTGTTCACAGAATCAGGCTGGTGGTTGAAACTCACGTCCTTGGTGCAAAGGGGCCGCCTATACCTCCTCGTCCTCCGCGGCCCCTGTTATCCCTCCCAAATGGTCTGAATCCGTTCGCAGCTGGACCAGCATGCCGATGGTCGTGCATGAAAAAAGCACCACGGTTTGGCACAAATGACGGATTCTCATCCCTTTGCTTCTTGTATTCGTCATGCTCCCGCCTCTTCCTCTCTAATGGCGTCTCTATCGGCTGGTTCATTGCGGCAGTAGATCTTACGACAGCTGGCTGCTGCACAGTGTTCTTTTTGGTGCCTGCGACGTCGATGGTAGCTGCTGTCGACACATCCAGGCCTGTTTCTGTAGCTCCGTTTGACACCGTGTTATTACCCTCACTCCCAATCTTAATTACAGCCACGCCAGCTATCGCTTCACTCACTGCCTTATCAAGTGTCCTAATGTGCCCATTGCTGCTATGTGCTTTTGATAAGACTGGCGACTCCGTAGCTGTATGGTGTGTGCCGTCGCTTATAATGCTGTCTGCGTCGTCGTCATGGCTGATGGAGCCCTCGGATAACGAGTCGTCTATGTCCTGTCCTTCTCCATCCTCGTCCTCAACTCTCCTACGGCTTGGAATGCCGTTCCTTCTCCTAGCTGGGCCAGCCATGTTTACAGCCTGTATGTTTGTTTCCGCCTTCGTGCACCGGCGAAGCCTTAGAAAAGGCAAGATTGTGAAATTAATTCGATCATGCGATATGTCGTTATGTCTCGGAGTCGTAATCGTCCAGCGAGCCAAGTAAGCAAAGCAGGTAGGGTAATCGAGGTTGGCCGGGTGGCAGTTGAATGGCTTTTGTTCTCAACAGCTGGCACGCCGGCTCTGGGTATAATTATTATAAAGACAAACGTATTAGCTGCTGGATGCAGATGAGGAGAGTCAAATTCGAAGAAGACGCTGTTTCTAAGATGTCGCCGGCTCTGTAGCTCATTCCGCCAGAAAAAGATGCCTTGGATCACAACACATCCACCTCAACCCGTCCAGCACCCCTGCCATTCCTGGCGCTAAGAAGCGAATCATGGAGTTGGAAGGAACAGGCGAGAACACTGGCAGCCAGGGACCGTCCGCGCTATGAATCCTGGCGTACAAACACCCTGTCAACTTGACATCAGACGTTTTTAAGTCAAGTTTGAGCTGTCTACAAATAGAAGCATGCGATAATGTTGATAGGTTATGTTTTTTATACATTTTTATCATTTTTATATAGCTTTGCGGCAGTTATCGCAGTGTTTTACAACACGCGTTAGATGCCCAGAATATAACTTACCACGCGCTATTTTGCTTGCCATACTCAACCATGAGTCAACGCTTAGCCCAGTCCACCTATTCATAATGTACAAGTCCCTATTTGGAGTATAATAACGCAAGGAAATATTTATAACAAGCTCATGCGTTAGAAACTCGTGTTCAAAGTCGCTGAATCCTGCTCTTGACAAACAATCGTATAGTATCATCAGCACTTATCACAGTTTCGTCCCCATTGAAGATGCGCGAAGCTTTCGTATCAAGCACTCCTCAATTCCCCTTCAGTGGCTTGACGCACTGCTTACTGGGCAGCAGCGAATCCGCCACCCATACCCTGCAGTCTGCTGGCGAGTTGTGGGTACTTCTCCTGAACCTCGAGCTGGGTTCTGGTGGCCTCAGCGTAGGAAAGAGCGTTGATGATCTCGCCCTCGGTTCTGGAGAGCTCGGCGGCGCGCTCAAAATACTTCAAGGCCTCGTTCACCTTACCTTGCTGGAGCAAGAGCTGGGCCATGGTGGCAACAGCGATATCGCATTCTGGGTCAACTGTTTCTAGTTAATAAATGACTTGGCAACAAATTATCTGCTTTGCACTTACTAATGAGGGCCTTCTCGCAAAGCTTCTCAGCCTCAGCGAAATCCTGCTTCCACTGGAAGAGAGCAAGAGCTTTGTTGATGAGTGGGAGGACGTTCATGCCAAGTGGCTTGGACTCCTTCTCCATCTCGACGGCTGTCTCAAACTTCTGGATAGCCTCTTCGTACTTCTGCTGGTCCAACAAAAGCTCTCCGTAGTAGTTGTAGACGTCTGGAACCTTCTCAAAGTTCTTCATGGTTCTTCTGAAGGTGGCCATGGAGGATGCAATGGATCCCATCTTGTATTGGGTGACACCAAGCTGGATGTGAGAGAAGATGAACTCGCTGTCCAAGTCAATGGACTTTTGGTAGTCCTTGGCAGCCTCGGCGAACTCGCCTAGGATGAAGTGAAGCTGAGCACGGTGATAGTAGATGTCTGGGTCCTCGCTGTTGTGGGTCATGGCGCTCTCGAAATCTTGAGCGGCGGCATCCTTGTCGCCGAGCTCAAGGTGCATGCTTGCGCGCTTGATGTAGCTCTGGGTCATGTTGGAGTCGAGCTCAACGCTCTTGCTCAAATCAGCCAAGGCATCGATGTTCTCGCCACGAAGGTATCTAAACGTTCCGCGCATGTTATAGGCGAAAGGCTCGTGCTCGCCGAGATCCCCAACCTCCAAAGCCTTATTGAAGTGCTGGGCAGCCTCCTCATAGCCATCAGAGGTTTTCTTGGTCATGGCGACCAAACCAGCTTGCAAGTGTCCCTTTCCGGAGTCCTCCGGAAGCTCGGCATCAGCCTCAAGTCCAGCTGGCGCGGCCTTGGCGCGGAAGCTCTGGAGGTAGTTGGTAACGAAAGTTGGGCTTGGGAGGCGCTTGGCCTTGGCAGCAATGATGGCTCTGCCCTTGCTCTCGGCGACCTTCTTCAGGAGTCTCTCAACGGCCTCGGCGCTGGCTGGGGTCTTGAAGCCATCAATGATGCAGCTGGCGGTGAAATCTAGGAGAGCGTCGCTGTACTTCTCGAGCTGCTCGTAAGCGTTGGCACGTCTGTTAAGGGCCTTGATGTACTCGCTGTCAAGCTTCAAAGCGGCGGTTGTATCCTCAATGACCTTGTCCCACTGATGCTTAGCGTTGTAGCAAGCGGCGCGGTTGGAGTAGAAAATTGGATCTGGCTTGCAGAGGATGGCCTGACCGTAAAGCTCGATGGCCTTATCGTAGTCCTTGGCACCGTATGCGGTGTTTCCAGCAGCCTTCAGCTTGGGTGCGAATGCTTTCCTCTCGTCGGCAGAGAAGTTACCAATGGTGGCCTCGTCGACAACTGGAAGCTCGTCAGAGATATCGACCTCGACGGCGGCTGGAGTTTGTGGCTTGATCTCCTCGAGAACTGGCTGCTGCTCGGCGGCCTTGTTCTTCTTTCCTCCACGCTTCTTCTTCTTCTTGTTTGTTGGTGAGGTTCTGGCGGCCTCTTCCTTTCCGACGACGGTGACCTCCTAGATGCGCAGTCAGTAACAGTGATATCGCGCATGTGCGGTAACTGATTGGACTCGACGTACCGAGTCAGTCATGTAGTATGCGATTCCAGCGGCGGTAACAACAACGGAGACACCGGCGATGGTGTACACCACAGCCTTGTGCTCAGAGGCCCATGTTGATACTCTATCCCAGAGACCGGACGACTGTGTTGCTGTTTGGGAAAAGTGAACTGGCGCACCGCGCATCGGCATTGGCGGCACTGGGAGGGTGTTTGGTGGGCCGGACATGGCGAATTATAAGTAGAACAAACAAAAACAAAGTCGAAGAAAGCCAATTCGTTGCAGCGGAATTGGGAGTTTTAGGCGTTCCTGGATGGAAGTTTGATGGTTGACTGGCAGCCGATGATGGTGCTTAGTAGCTGCCCAGGAAAAAGGTTCGCGGCTGTTTAGCTCAGCAAGGCCTGTCTCTCACAACGTCAACGGCCCACAAGGCTCTCAGTGCACACATGCCACTCCGAAATAGCCACTCCACGACTGTCTATTTCTAACGATATCTAATCTCAAAATATCTATGGGATCTGATAAAGCTAAGTCCAGATGAACAGTTTCAACACGTCAGCATCACCGTTCTTTCTCTCTCGACTTTTTACCCTCGAGGACTCGGTCGTAATATTACATTTTGCTACAGCCTCCACGTGATAGCGCATATGACTGCGCGCTACCTGCTCCCTTGACCTTGAAGTTTTTTTGTTTTATTGGTTACATAGCTGTTAGTACACATAACTCAAGGACGAAATCCTGCTCGAGGGCGAGGAAGCTGGTCACATCATTCGCCGTCACAAACAATCCATACCCGCCAACCACAACTATATCCTTTCGCAATAACTGTACGTCCTATGTTCACTTGCACATAAATAAGCCGATCAGCAACTTTAAACAACAGAAGACTTTATAGAGCATTATTTACAGCATATAAAACCAGACCCAAAACTAGCGTTTACCTAAAACCCAAGCCGAAGTCAACAATCTGTTCGACATCTTTCTACATCACAGCAACGAACCTCACTTACCGCACCAATCAAGCATCCTTTTCAACATGCCATCGTCCCCGGACTTCCAGCTCTTCACCTCCCTCCACTACAATCCCAAACTCCTCGAAAGCACACCCAACTCCGTCATCCTCCATACCCGCACTCCCTTCTACTTGTTTCCCTACCACCGCGACCGCATTCTCGAAGCAGCCGAGCATTTCGGCTGGACCACCGCTTGCGAAAATCTCAGAGGCGCTTCAGGTATGCGGTTCCTCGAATCCGTAATCGAGAAGCAGCTCATCAGCGATAATATACCACAGTCGCCACTTCGAGTAAAACTTATTATGGATCATGAGGGCAAGGTTGTGGTGGAAAGTGGTCCGACGCTGGAGCGGCCGTTGGAGAATTTGTTTCCGAGTAGGCTGCCGCCTCCGTTGAAGGTTGATGGGTTAGGAACGGAAAATTTGTTTCAAAATGGCGATCCGAAGAGAGTTGATGCTTGGGAGGTTGTTGTTGATTCAGAGCTGACTCCTCCGAGCTCCTATACCACTTACAAGACTACTCAGAGGTCGGTTTATGATGAGGCGAGGGAGAGGGCTGGGATTAACTCTTTCGCTGAGCTCAGGGAGGTTTTGATCGTCAATACTGATGGTGAGATCATGGAGGGAAGTCTGACGAGCGTTATTTTCTGGAAAGGAGGGAGGTGGGTTACGCCGCCTACTAGCAGTGGTGGGCAGGCAGGGACGACGAGAAGATGGCTGATTGGGCAGCGGATGGTTGAGGAGGAGGCTGTGAGGAAGGAAAGTCTTGTTGATAGAGAGGAGTGCTGGTTGAGTAACGGCGTCAGAGGA
Organism: Antarctomyces pellizariae; assembly: GCA_010623925.1. Taxonomy (NCBI): domain Eukaryota; kingdom Fungi; phylum Ascomycota; class Leotiomycetes; order Thelebolales; family Thelebolaceae; genus Antarctomyces; species Antarctomyces pellizariae. Next base: position 168,972 of record WCAA01000022.1, on the reverse strand, counting down.
TTGATTTGGGCGAAGGTGAAGCTCTGAGCATCGTCCACAGACCCATTTGCCACAAACGAGAACAATGACGCTGCAAACATTGATTGCTTGAAAGCACCAAATCGGAAGGTCCTGGTTCGCAAGTTCAGCACAAGCAATGTTTGCCTGAAATGCTACCCATTAGGTGCTCGTTTGACCTGCATGCTGGCGAGCAGAAGTGCCTCTCCTATGAACACACCCAAAGAGTATGTTCGATATTATGGGTACGATAAGCGTACACACTGCAGCTCGTCAGACATGGCTTACTGGTGTAAACCGTTCATTGCATAACATGAGCCGCCGCGGTAGTGGCTCGAGCACACATGCTGCGATCGAGTATTCGTCCGAAAGCCGAAGCACAGCAGGATGTATCAACCTGCTAGCAAGCAAGGACGATTGAAATGTAAAGAGTTTGCTCGTATTTTCGGGATCTCAGGAGAAAAAGTGTTTTCTTGCTGTTACAAGATAGAAACAAATCTGAGGTCGTTTAGTCAGTTAGCAAGACGAGAACAATATTTGACTTTGATACGCCTTTTACGGAAGTTCAAGCGAAGCTCATGATGCACGGCGACCGTTGAGAATGGCTGACATAAGGCTGTCTCCCCCTTAAGTTCAGGGATGGTTGTGCTCCGTGCGGGCCCCCTGAAAGCTGTCTCTCTGCGGGTCAAGCGCGTCTGTATTGTACCCTGCGAGGCCGAGGGCCTGTCGAAGTGTTCCTATCGCCCTCGCTACTCGACACGAATTGCTATACTTTGCCCGTCTGAAGCAACAATCGCCGGCGAGATCGAATCGTCGCGAGATAGAGGTTGTAAAACTTGTGAACTTATAACCTTTGTACGCGTAAAGTCGACTTGCGACGCCTTGCGACAGCCCAGGGTCGTCGCGCACGCGGGATAATAGGAGAAGTACAACCCGAATAGGACGTCGATAAGAAAAGCGCCGCAAGCACGATTGAGCCCTACTGAGCGACGACCATCCGACGGCCATTGTTGCACGATACTCACTGAAAGAAGCTGTTACAAATTACACCTGCACGATACCAACAATGAAGTTTTAGACTTGAGCATGTGTCAGAGCTACTAGGCTACTTCGATACCAACTGGCTAGCCCTGAATGACTATTCTCAAAGGATAGTAGACGACACCACGAAGTCACGAATAGACGAAAAGCTCGCTTGAAAACAACGTCGGTATACGGGTACAGACTTGCGATCTCACGAATACCCAAAGATATAATACGAGGTGGCACTGGATGTCAGCGCGGACAACACGGCGACTTCCTGAATAGCGGAGAGCGCATCAAGCCTCGGAACCACAAACTTGTGCAGACATAAATGCACGAGACGAAGACTCTACCTTGCATATTGAACCATACTCTGAGCTTCAAACTGCCATTGAGAGCAGTACGACAACGAAAATAAAACAATCGAAGGGACATATCTTGAAACTAGGACGCCATGGCTGCACCACTTGAACAAGGGCCGCAGGGGTCTAGACTACCAAAATCTTCATATGCGAATCTTGCGCTTAAGACGTCAGCAAACTTTTCAAACCCAGTACCGCTATCGCCTGAAGGGTCCCGCCGCCCAGTCCCGTCGCATACGCACCGACGTTCGAGCAGCATTGGCAGTGCAGTCCACGATGGTGTTGGAAATCTGAATAGATGGTCGCAATCTACTGCGTCGAGTAAAGGATCTATGAACCATAGGAGATCAGGAAGCTTCTCGAGAAGACTGAGCCTTGGCGCAACTGGTTCCATCGATTTTGGTAATAAGCTGGAAAGCACATTCGCGCCGCACGGGCGCAAAGAAAGTATATCTGATGCCTCAGCAACTGATGTCTCGCCGCGGAGGACAACTTCCAGGCAAGCTCGCAGAGCTCCTAATTCTTCGACCACCTTACCTCCAATCATCACTCTGCCTTCCATAAACCGGTTAGATCCTGGTCATGGTTCTGCTCATAACGCACATTCGCCGTCTCCATCGACAGCTGGTTTATTATCTGCCGCGGTTCGCACTGCGGCGCCAGACTACTTTGGCAACAAGTGGAAGCAAACTCGATCCCCTAATACTTGCTCGCCTGCCACTGGGAGAAGCTCGTCTCGAAATGGTGATCACAACCGCTCACCCATTCCAGCGCCAGCACTGTTCGCGGATCAAACAATCCGCAGTGCGGGCGTGAAAAATTATCGGCAAGAGCGCGAAAGAAGCCATAGCCGTGGCCATTCGCGCAATAGATCTCACGCGGAGAAAGGAAGTACTGGGACAACTGGTTCTCAAGGACGCAGGGAGCGTGGAACACGCGGTCCTTCTCAAAAGGCCATGCTGTCAAAGGCTTTGCAGAAAGCTAATACGGCTGTTGTGCTTGATAACGCGCGCAACGTTGAAGGTGCCATTGAGGCTTATCAAGAAGCTTGCAATCTGCTGCTTCAAGTTATGTCAAGAAGCTCTGGAGAAGAGGATAGAAGGAAACTGGAAGCAATCCGCAACACATATACAAGCCGCATTTTTGAACTTGAACAAACATATCCATTCGACGATGAGGATGAGAAGGCTCTACCTGCTAGGCCAGATAGTGGTGACTATTACAGAGACGACGTGTCTTCCCTCAACGCCGATGCTGACGAGGACGAAGCAGCAGTTATTGGGTTGGCGGTGTTGACCAAGATAGTCGATCACGACTCGTATGTTCCGGAGATCCAAGAAGATCAGAACCACCACATTCAACCATTACAGGTACCGCGACGGAGAGAGTCTTTGATGCCGTCGCCATTTGAGACGATTAACAATCATGGTCTTCATCTTGGAGAGCAGTTCGCACAAAGGTCTATGTCGAGGTCACCTTTCCAGCAGAGCTCTGCTCATCTTTCACCTCCAATGGATCGTCAATCTATGATGGTACCTCCCTTGTCTCCTAGGCGACCACAACTTCCTGCATCTGCTGATCCATTTGCGAATGGAGAAATTCGTGCAACTGCACCTGCACAACCGCAGAACAATAACATGGACAATGACCACAGACGAGATATCAGTCAGGAGTCGATGTCATGGCTGGATACCATCGACGAGTCTGGAGGGTCGACGACATCTTCAGTGCATTCCAGAACATCGTCCCTGCATGTCCGCAGGAAGCACATTAGAGGGGCAAGCGGTGCAACGGAGGCCGAGTTTGACGCTGCTTTGGATGCAGCTGTGGAGGCGGCGTATGATGATGGATTTGAGCCCACCATGGAAGAAGGAATATATGACAATAGACACGATTCGAACGAGTATGAGAACAGACTGGCAGATATGCGTAGGAAGGTAGAAGAGGCTAGAGAAAGAGTACAAGAAACAGAAAGAGAGGCTGCAATTCGTCTGGCTCGTGATCGTGAAAGAGAACGTCTGGCAAGAGAGGACCATAGCATGGATCAAGCTGATAATTATGCGGACGACTCCGAGGCAGAAGAGGAGCGTATGCTTGAGGAGATGACTAGAGGCTATATCATGGATGACTTTGGCTTTGGGGTTCAGTCTAAGTCTGCTTTACCAAGAGAGTCTGATTCTAGTGGCTATTCTGGCCGTACTTGGCACACTTCTATGGGATCAAATCAAGGGACTATGATGTCGACCATTACCGAGCAGTCGCCAGGCCCTGCCAAAGCTATGAGCCAGATGCCGCCACCAGCTTCACAGCCGCCGCCTGGTATGCCACTCGCACCGCCGCCTGCCGTGCCGGCTCCATTGTCAAGATTGCCAGGTATTCCTCAAGATACTGTCAGGAGTAGACGCTTATCTGGGCAAAAGCAACTCAAGATCCAGACGTCTTCAAGATCATCATCAGTATCAGAGGTTACAGCATCGCAGTCTCCTGCCAGATCACCGCCTGGCAGCACAGCGACCGGAGTAACACCTATCTTGTCGCCGACAATAGAAGAGACTTTGATGCCTCCTCCGCCTCGACCAGCTCCACGGCCACCTGTCGATGGACATACTCGCCAAGAATCAGTAACTGTACCGCACGACGATATCGTGACACCACCGACCTCCAATGCAGCACAAGGTTTGAACTTGGGTGATGTGGCCGACGGTATAACACGTTCTGGATCCCCCAGCCAAGCGCAATCGAGAACTGATATTAGAAAGAACTTCTCCTCTTCCAGCCTCAAGAATTTGAAGATCCGGAACCTGTCTGTCTCTAATATTGATGAAGATTCAGCTACTTCAGCAATCTCGCCGAACACACCATTGACAACTCAGTTTGCGACAGCGAGGGCGCCACCAATAGCTTCCGCAGTCCCTCCTCTGCCAACTCCTCTTGCGACAGCATTTTCAAGTAGACTAAATATGCCATCAGGCGGCTTATATTTGTTCGAAAATGACATCCACGACCCTGACAGCGATATAGCAAATAAGCCTATACAGCTCGAACCCTGCCCAACTGAGTTCCTTCTGAGGCCTTTCTGGTTAATGCGAGCCATCTATCAGACCCTAGCTCATCCGCGAGGTGGTTACCTATCCACCAAGCTTTTCATCCCACGCGATGTATGGAAAGTCAAGAACGTCAAGATCAAGGGTCTTGAAGAGAAGATTGGAGCTTGTGACTTCCTCACTGCCGCCCTCCAGAAATTAGCCAGAGTCGACACAAACGATGCCGACGCTGTGTTGGAGGAGATGCAAAACTTTGAAGACGTCCTCGAGCAAGTCCGAGTGTCTCTCACTAAGAAGCTTGGCAACGAAGTCGGGCTCCACGGCTCCGGAACGTTGTTTAAAGACGCAGCACCCTCCACAGAAGCAGAGACATCAAATGCTACAACGAAGTCAAACAGCATGCCCTCTAAAGCTTCAGCATTCTCATGGAAGAGGTTAAGGAGTAAGAGCTCGGGCTTGGCATTGAATAATTATGGAGGGAAGAGCCAGATGAACCTTGGTGAGGCAGCAGCAATGGAGGGTCTTACAATGAGTAGTTTGCCGATGACGACGATTCCGAATCAGAGGTCTGTGAAGAGGAATGTTGGAGCTGTGAAGTGGGAGGGCCCGAATGGGAACTATATGGGGGCGTTGGCTAGGTTATTTGATGCCGCCCAGATTCTTGGTGAGTTTTCCTTGGCATTTGTGCACGTAGTGTTTGTGTAGAAGGTAATACGTGGATGCAGTGGCTAACTGGTGGCAGATCAAATTGCACGTCAAGTTGAAGATCCAGGCCTAAGACACGCAGATAAGACGCAGGTTGGCCTTGAGCTGAGCACGAGGCATGCTGCTGAGTTCTTTGGATTCTATATCTGTCGCTTTGTGTTGACTGATGTTGGCTTGTTGCTTGATAAGTATGTCAAGAGAGGAAGTGAGTGGGTGCTTATATAAGTGCTGTATGACTATGATGAGACAATAGCGAAGAACGTATATGATATAGCTCATTTTATGAGCAAAGAGAGGAAACGGATGAGGAGACGTATGGTTAAGTTCAAGAGGATGGCAGTGAATGGGCATGGCGAAGCATTTGTAGGATGATCTTTACGATATCAGAGATACCTAAAGCTTTGCTAGGCTGCTTTGTTCTGTGAAAAGGAGGACTTGGTCAGTGTAAGTAGCTAGAGATAGCAATCAGGGACATCATTCCAATATGTGTCGTTATTGCGCTTGATGCTACTTCACATTTAAAATGACAGCGTCTTCCTCCAGTTATGCAAACAACCCATCACGCGGTCCATTTCCCTTACCGATGTGACTCATTACAATAATCCATCCGAATCTCGACCGTGGTTAAAGTCGGTGAACTCGCTTCCCAAGAATTTGATGGTTTCCTCGCCAAAGGCTAAAGGCTACCGCCGTTGCAGTTCCTCCATTATAGTCTTGAACGTCCCGATACTGGCCAAGATCAAGTAATTATCGTAAAATTCCACGTTGGTGGGTGGGGCCCTGATGCCTGGCTCGCTGAGTACAAACAGAACGCCGGATAGTACAAACAAGGCGATAAAGGCTTCGAGCTGTTGGCTTCGCATTTCGTCGAATAGAGCAGCGATGAGCGCGAATGCAGGTCCGTAATGAAATGGACGCACTTTAAAAGAGACATATGCCGTGCCATGTATTCTTAATTGTCGCAATGGTGTAACAGCTGCTAGAACGTTGTATTGGCTTCGATATCGTGCCACTACCTGATTGATTTCCTTTGTTGGGTCTCTTGCAACCGTGTTTGTTAACATGGCCAGTATTCGTCTGGTTATTTGGTCTTCGAGTAATTTATCTCGCCTGATGGTCGAATTCCGAACGCATGTAACAGTGCTGTCTCGATGTTGCGGACAGAGTATAAGGGTCGTCTTGTACTTCTCAAGCGCTGGCTCCGCCGTCTTGATCTATACTTCTTTACTCAAACTCTTCATGCCTCGCCGTGGCCCTCCCATCTTCGACTCATCTTTTGTTGGTATCGACGTTTCGATTTGCGCGTCGAGTTTCAAAACAAACTTCGCTAAGTCCCTGAGTCTTGATATGGTGGGATCAGCCTGATCGAGCACTCATATACCAGGTTGAGAGAAGAGCTCTGCAGTTCTTTGATTTGTCTTCAAGTTTGATATACCGATTGAACAATCGTTCACCAGTACTGGTGTAAGTGAGAGCAGGGTGTTTTACCAGTTCAGGTCGTAGACTAATATGATATGCGATCCTCTCTGAGAAATTCCTCCGCGATGTCAGGCCTCGAAGCCCTAAGCGCAACAGTCAACAACATCCAGCTTATCGACGTTAGCGCTATCATCATCTCGCGCCTGATAGAATACTCAAGTCGAGCGAAGAGCGTTCCTAACGTGCTCAGGCATGGGTTGATTTCATGCTTGTCACTACTTGCACATACGATACATCAGCTCAATAAGACTCAGAACTATCGCGACGGCATCCATAACTTCACCACCGCTTTGACCGGATTTAATACTGCAGTAGCCGATCTGGTGACAAAGGTTAAGCGAACCTTGCCTGTGGAAGATGACACAAGACTGTACCGTATCAAGAAGGGATTCAAGAGCTTGCAAGCCGAGAAGCAGAACAACTACCTAGAAAATGCACTCCATCGGTTATCTCGTTGCTTTCGCTCCACATGCAGAGCTCACGCCTCCAGAACCATGGCATCTATGCCACCAGTACACTTTCGCTCAATCCTTTGGGTGGCAAGGTGCTGGGAGTGTTCTGCAATTGTTGGAGCTCTACCCTGTTATATCTGCTGGCTTCTCTGGCTCTGAGCTGGGTGAAAGCGAGATGGATTATCTTATTTTAGCTGAAAATAGTGTAGACTTCAAAAAAGAGATGGCTAAGGTGGCAGGGAACTTCGGAAACCATTAATTTTCACATAAATTCGAAGGAGATGATGGCTACAAGAACGTCGATAAAGTCTACTAGGAACAGGCCGAATCCCATCATTGATATGTGGAGCCTATAGAATTCCAAGAATCTACCAGCTGGAACAGCAGTCAGAAAACAGGGCATGGAGGAGGAGGAGCAACGGGACTTGGAGTATCACCAAAAAAATTGAAGGACGGTCGAGTTGTTGAAATTTATGAAAAATGCCAAACACCTAATGCTTGATCGGCTTGGTAGTGGGGTTATAGCATTCGCAATCGTCTTGCTATACTCATTGTTCCCTGGTAATTGCCACCAAGCGCCAAACTCCGAACACCGAACGCCAGCCCTAAAAGCAACATCACCCACCACTCAGCGAAGCCAGCCGACCCGCAGCTTACAACCACAACCCACCCACGAATATGTACGCCGGCTCAGGCCCGCTGAGCTCCCCATCTCCAACGGCCTGGCCCCTCGCGCCACCGTCCCCAGCGCGAGCGGAATGAGCGAATATCAAGGCGGCCAGCGCCTAACTCAAAACCAGGCTGACTAGAGAAGTCCCAGTCTCCACGAGTAGCCCACTGGTCGCGAACTTCGGTCTCGTCCTCGCAGTGTCTGAGGCAGAAAACCGCAAAAAACCGCGGCCCAGGTGAAGAGGAGAGCGACGACGACGCCGATGGCGACAAAGGATGTGGAAGACCATGGTGAGTGGTACGGAGAGCAAAATATGAGGAGGGATTTATGTAGGGGGTTAGGACAGGAGGAGGATAAACAGGACCAGACATCGTCGATGGACAAAACCTTGTGGGAGTTGAACAGCAAAGCTATTTGCAGATATGACTCAATTGATTGAGGCTGTGCAAGGTAGGCATTGTTGCTGGCTGAGGCCTTTACGACAAGTTGACGAAATAAAATGCACGAGAAGACATACAAAGGAAATTGTTTGGAGAACGAAGGTTGCGTGGAAGAACATGGTGACTGTACCCAAATCGAGTTATTTTTGATAGCGCTGGAGTTTTTGGATTGGGAAATTGGCGCTTGGTGGAAATAGGGGCCCGATCAAGCTAGCCTAAACTCAGAACAGAACAACGGACGCCACCCTTGGGCCCAGCCAGCGCAGTCCGACTAAGGTGTTGCCATTGAGTCGAGTAGAAACCATGTAGCTCGCATCTTACTGGTATTTATTGGGATGATGAACATCTGGTAATATAGCTGGTCTTTCGCAGGTTTCCCAGCCTAAAGTCAGCGCCTTAAACGCCTCCCTCCATAACGCCTTCCCACGGTACTCCTGGCCAACTGCAACCTGTCTTCGCTTTTCGCCCTTCTAAATCTCGTCACTGCATAATCGCTAGCTTATCTTCTATCGCTGTAAGCATCTCTTCCCTGTAACCTCGGATCTCTACCCTGCTGCTCTGGTGGCCCTTGCGGTGGCATGTTGAAACCGCCTTGCGGAGGAAAGTGTGGGAAACCCCCCTGTGGCGCACCACCCTGTGGCGGAAACTGGAAGTTGGGTGGCATCGGCGGCATTCCATTTACGCCCGGCGGTGGGAAACCTCCAGGTGGTGGAAATGGCATTCCATTAGGTGGCATTGGCATACCGGCAGGGAACCCTCCTGGTGGCGGGAATGGCAGATCTCCTGGCGGTGGCATCATACCTCCTGGGAAGCCGCCTGGTGGTGGGAAGGGCAATGGCATGCCATTTGGACCCATTGGTGGCATACCGCCGCCTGGAAATGGTGGTGGGAAACCGCGGCCGACGCCTGGGTTGGAGTGTAGCATTGGGTTGGCGCCAGCTTGGCCTTCAGCGGCGTAGGAGGAGGTAATGGAGTCGATGACGGATTGTGCCTTCTCGTGGCCGATCTCTGTGAATGAAGTTAACAAGGCTGTGATTCCTCAAAAATATCAAGGAAATCCATTGCGCTGAGCTGCATAGACTCGCGATAGACGTACGTTGGTAGTAGTCGACAACGTTGCGGAGATGGTTGCGTCCGCTGTTATGCGCTTTGCGCACACTCATCGAGTCGTGCGTAAGGTAGACATCGCAATAGTCGCCTTGTTGGTTAGTTACAGCTGTTCAGTTGAAGAGATCGAGAATCGTAGCTTACAAAAGACTGATTGTATAAGTTAGCAAGGACTATTATCATAGCAACATTAGGAATACATACATTTTGGCATCTTTGCGGTATGTATCGAATATGGTGGTGTTTCAATTGTTTTTGAAGTCGCAAATAGTGTAAAGCTCCAGCGGTAACCACAAGGCGCAGCTGATTCGCGCCTATGGTTCGTGCACGTGACTTCGCCAGCCAGCCCTGCCGCGCGCCAAGGGGTCACAGCTGGAACCACGTCGCTTAAACTTCCTGGCAGCGGCTCCAGCCAGGGGACCAAGACAGCACCGAACCTCCTTTTTGCTAGCAATTGATCATAAGCAGCTGTCATTATTGGCGTCCAACAACATGGCATTTTCAACCTTCATAATGCGCGCCGTTTGCGCATTCGCGTTCCTTCTCACATGCGCCGAGGCGCTGAAATTCGAGTTGTTGGCGTACACAGCTCATGATAGCAAGAACACCAGATGTATACGGAATTTTGTCTCTAAAGACACCTTGGTGATGGTTACCTCGACAATTGACGGATCCAAGGGAGACGGCATGCAAGTCAACATACACGTAAGCTAGCGACGCGATTAGAAGCTATGATTGGAATACGAGAGACGGAGGCTGATGTTCTGCACAGATCAAGGATGCCGTAGGAAACGATTATGCCAGGGCCAAGGATGTTGCTGGAGAGAAGAGGATGGCATTCACATCACTTGCCGATTCTGCATTCGATATCTGCTTTGAGAACGTTCTCTACAACAGTAAGGCGAAGCCAGTCCATGACAAGTATGGCTTGTTTAACCAGATATCAGACAAGGCCAAGAAACCACATGTTCGCCACGTCGAGCTCGATGTCGATATTGGTGCCGATGCCAAGGATTGGTCGAAGATTCAAGCTACCGAGAAGCTGAAGCCAGTCGAGATTGAGTTGCGCCGCATCGAGGAGCTCGTCGGAGAGATTGTTAGCGAGATGGAGTACTTAAGACACAGAGAGCAGAGACTCAGAGACACCAATGAGAGCACCAACAATCGCGTCAAGTGGTTCGGTTTTGGTACTATTGGCATGCTTTGCGCTCTCGGTGCATGGCAGATTGTTTATTTGAGAGCGTACTTCAGGTTAGTACTACCACTTCAAAATACGGGTCAGCCGGTCAAGCTAACATATCATAGGTCTAAGCACTTGATTTAAACAGTTGTGGTTGAGAGTTTACTGATTAATGAGGTTACGGCATGCTGGGTAGCGTTTACATAATGAGGACATTAAAAGATAGTGCCCTCTGAGGCGCATTGTATTACATAGATCTGCAATCGAAGATTATGAGGATTTTATATTTCGGATCAGATCATGAAGGAGAGAGCTAAGGTTGGCAGCTTCCTACTTGCAAAAGTTTACGAAAGCCGGAACTGTTGAAACAGGTCAAAAGCACAAAGTCAACGCGCTTTTATGTGGCAACATACCTAACATAGGCATTGCCCAGACGACAAGTCCAGGACGCATATCATATAACGAATTGTTTCCACCACTATATACCACGACGCGTCCGCTCTTCCCTAAGGCAAGTACAAGAAGTAGTTAAATCATCTCACCAACGAACAACTCAAACAAAATAGCGGTGGACAGGTCTACACCGGCCGACAACCGGCTTACAAGCTCAGCAGCTTCTTAAAAAGCCCTCTCACCGGCCCAGTCTTCTCTCTTTCTCTCTCACGCTCCCGCTCCCGCTTGCGGTCACGATCTCTCGCCAATGCATCTTCCTCCCGCTTTCTGCGTCTTCTCTCTCTGCGAGCTTCGTGGCGGATCCTCCTCTCCTCTTCCTCGACACGGATTCTCTCGTCTTCCTCCCTGATTCGCGCCTCCTCTTCCAACCTCTCTCTCTCCTCGCGTTCACGACGTCTTGCTGCACGCCTCTCTTCATGTGCAACTTGCTCCTGGGGCGTCCTGGTGTATGGCTTCTCATCGCTGTCCCCGCGGCCACTGCGCGGACGGTCTGACTCGACTCTTATTGGTTCTCGACGACGGTGGTGACCATCTCTACCGATAGCAGACTCGCCCTCGAGACTAATCAACGGTGGACGGCTTGCACGATGCACACCACTTCCGCCACTGCCTTCGCTTTTCTCCCCACCAGATGGTCTACGACGACGTTCCCTATGGGAATCATGAGGAGCGTCATCTTCTAGTTTGCGCTTATCGTAATCTTGCCTGCGCTTCTCCTCTTTCAGACGATACCTCTCACGACGTTCAGCTTCCTTTCCCTCGAGTTCGCGATCTTCTTCCTCGCGACGCAACTGCTCCTCAGCCCTATGCCTCTCCTCTCTCAATCTGTGCCTCTCCTTTCTCTCCAAACGCACTCTCTCCTCCTCCAGCTTCCTCTCCTCCTCATGTCTCCTTTTCTTCCTCCTCCGCTCCTTAGCAATTCTCTCCTCCTCAACCCTCAACCTCTCCTCCGCATCCTTCTTAGCCTGTGACTCAGCCTCCTCCAACGCCTTTCGCTTAGCCGCTTTCCTCGCATCACGCGCAGCTTGTTCCTCTGGCGTCCTATGCCTTCTTTCCTTATCCCTACTGGTGACCTCCTTACTATTAGGATTTCCCATCGCGACACCCGAATCGTGACGATGCGGTTTCGGTATCAATCCAAAGAACTCGCCAAGCCCACCACTAGATTCACGTCGCTTTCTATGTTGAGTCAAGGGTGGTGGTGGGTGTTTAGCGTCCTCGATAGGGTGGTCGTCTAGGGACTTGGACTTTTCTTTTGATGAGCGGGATGAGTGATGTCGTCCTGAATGTATGGATGGGCGGTGTGAATGTGAATGACTGGAGCGACGTTCAGGCTTTTTGTCTGATGTTGGTGAGGTTGGTGGTGGGCTATCGGGTAGCGCAATTGGCTCGGGGACGATGCCGGTGTCTGTGATTGGTGCTGGAACGGAGGCAGGAGCATCGTCTGGGTTGTCTTCGGCAGGTGCGGGTGGTGAGTCCTCGGATAGCTTCTCTTCAGTCGTTCCTACAGGCGGACTAGATTCAGCGGCTTCTGCTTCGGGCTCAAGGTTGGGCTCTTCGGGTTTTGTGTCTTCTGGACTGATTCCATTCGCCTCTTCAGGGACAATTCCAGCTGGCGCACTTTCACTGTCCTCTTCCTCTTCCTCCTTATGCCCCTCTTTATTTTCTTCCTTGGTATCTCCACTCTCTTCCTTCTTCTCATCTCCGCCACCATTCTCCTTTACTTCACCGGCTTTAACAGAAACATCCCTAGCTGCCACGTCAGGCTGTGCTTGTGGCTCGCACTGCTCCACTCCCTCCGATTTCTCTCCATCGCCGCCTGCCGCCTCCTTCATTCCCCCTCCCTCCTCTCCTCCTGCTTGCTCTCTCGACTCTCCGGACTCAAGCTCCTGCTGCGGCTCCGCGACCGGCTCGACAGCCCCTTCACCTGGCTGTGACGTGGATGCTTCAACTGGTGGCTCCTTGTTATCATTTGCACTTATAGAAGTGTCTGGAGTACTGTTGTTCTCTGTTGCTGCCGTGTCAGATGGAGTTTCTGGACTAGTACTCACGACTACCACTTCTGGGGTTGGTTCTGGAGCAGGTTCGTCGCTCGCCGGTTCAGGAGCTGTCTCGGCAGCGGGTTCTTCAGTTGTTGGTTCAGGATCCGACTCCGGAGCGGTGGCTGATTCTATGGCAGGATCTGGAACAGTTACTTCTTCAGTTACCCCGAGAGCTGGATCTGCTGGTGGGCCAGATTCTTCACTAGATTTCTCTTCTACCGGTGTATCGGAAGCCGGTTGGTCCTCGAAGACAGCGGTTTCTGTAACGGGTGGCTCTTCTGAAAGTGGAGCATCACTGGCTGATGGCTCGTCGGTGACGAAATCGCTAGCAGGTTCTTGTACTGGAGCAACAGCATGCTTGACTGATTTTTCTTCTGTAAGAGGACTAATTTCATCAGTGCTTTCGGCTGCTGGGTCCTCTGTCCTCACATCATCAGTTGGCGGGCTACTTTCCGTATCAACGACAACGTCGGCGATCACGGCAGCGGCAACGATTTCAGCGACTAGGGCAGCAGAATCACCTTTTTTCGGCTTCTTCTTTGGCTCGTCACTGACTGGCTCAGCTATAGCATCACCCTCTATCTGTGGGCTCTCGCTAACGGTAACGTTTGAGATCGCGTCGCCAGGGACTATGCTGGAATCGCCCTTGGGGCTTTCTTCCTCGTCTTTTGGACTGTTTTTTGAGTTTTCAGCTGGTTGCTCTGGAGTTGGATTTGTTGGTGTGCTATCTAAAGCGTCTTCAGGGACGACCGTTTTGCTTTCCTCGTCTTCAGGTGGAGTGTCAGTGCTTGCGTCTGCCGATGGCTGCTCTTCCGCCCTCTCTTCCGTGTTAGCCGCCGGACTGCCGCCACTTTCCTGCGCTAGGGCAGCATCGCCGTCCACCTTAGCCAACTCGTTGTGTTCGGTGCTTGGAAGGTCACTGCTTTCAATTGATGACTCCGCACTCTTATCAGTCTTCATTTTCGCTTCAGCACCTGCGGCGACATCCCCAGATTCTGGGACAGAGTCTTCCTTCTGTTCCTCCTCTTTCCCACGTGCTGAGTCTCCAGCTTCCTCAACTGATGCTGGAGAGTCCGGAGGAGCGTCTTCACTCTTTTTTTCAGTAGTAGTATCGCTGACCGGTTCAGAAGATGCTCCCTCGTTTTTAACAGTATCATCTTTTGGAGTTGCATCCCCTTTGATAGTGTCGGGACTGTCTGTGCAAGGCCCTTGAGCAAAAGCTCCTCGTTCGGCGCCCTCGTCCTTTAGTGGGTCAGCGACATCATCAGCCGGAGTCTCAGAGTCTTTCTTCTCCCCTGCGTGGTCTGCAGGATGAGCAGTTTTTTTTTCGCTGCTTTCATCCGCTGGCTTGGTGTCTTCCGACTTCTCAGACTCAGCACTATTAGTTTGTGGTATCAGGTCGTTCAACTCTTCTGCAGGTGTCCCTGGAAAAGCACCAGGAATCGATTCCGTCTCTGTCTTTCCCTCCATCTTTTCAGTCTCATCAACGTTATCGTCAATCGCGGGAGCTGCATCGTCGGCCGGTGGGCTGCTTCTCTCTGCGGCCACATGGTCGCTTTCGGTATTCTCTTCAGCTTTTCTCTCTTCCTTCTCGTCTTCACAAGAGGCGGCCTCCGGACTCACATCACCTGCTGGGTCTGGGGGAGCAGTAGGTTCTCCAATCTCCTTGGTAGCAGCAGATTGACTGTCGCTGGTTTTCTCAGCTTTCACTTCCTCCTTGGCCTCTTCAAGATTTGTTTCAGTATCCGGTGCGGTATCAGTGCTGTCTTCCTTGACGACGGGAGCCTCGGCATTGTCCACCTTCTTGGTTTTCTCCTGCTTGTCGTCCTCAGAAGGGATAAAGTTGGCATTGTCAATGGCAGAAGCACTCTCACCGTCCACGGGTTTGTCAACTTCGGCAGCTGGTTCTGGAGGGACGTCTTCAGCTTTAGTTTCGGAGCTGTCGCCACTGGCCTTGATTAAGGCGCCAGCTGCTGCTTCACTAGCAGATTTAGTAGGAAATTCACTTGGTATTGCGGCGGCGGTATCGTCCGTCTTGTCCACTTTTATAGGAGCTGGAGCGTCGTCTGACTTATACTCGTCCGATGCAGGTGCCTCGCTAGCTGGTTCAGGGGCAGCCTCGTCGACTTTTAGCTCCTCAGAAGGAGCAGTGACGTCTTTTAGATTAGTATCTTCAGATGCCGGCGTCTCGCTGGCAGTCTCGGCGACAGACTCTTCAACTTTCGGCTCGTCAACGGGAGGGCATGCATCCTCTGCTTTGTTCTCTTCTGATGTTGGTGCTTCGCTAACTGGTTCTTCAGTTGGAGAAGTGGCATCCTCGCTCTTGGTCTCCTCCGGTGACAGTGCCTCTTTGGTCTGCTCTTCGTTGAAGAGTGTCATTGCAGCTCCATCCGATACCGTAGACCCCTCCTTCACATCAACAACCGAAGCATCAGGTGTTGCCTCGACCTCAACAATTCCGACCGCCGTCTCACCATCACCAGATTCCTCAGAATCACCCATCGTGCCTTTAGGCTGCATGATCGGGTTTTTCTGGGGACTGCCCCTCTTTTTTCCTTTTTTAGACGGAATGGTTGCGAACCAGGAGATAGATTTCTCCTTTTTACGTCCCTTGGTATCGATACTCTGTCGAGACTTGTGAGAATGTGTTGATGCGGACGACCGAGGGGGCTTAGGGTCATCTCCTTGTTGTACACTTCGATGTAGACGTTGATGTTTGTTGTGTTGTGCTTCTTGGCTTTCCCACTTGAGGTGTTGTTGGAGGGCGGCTTCGCTTAGGTGTTGGGGTGCTGTATCTCCTTCTGGGGAATGAACTGTGTCAACTTGTGATAGTGTTGGTGATAGCGGTGTTTCTTCTGCTTGCTCTTCTTTTGCTTCTGCTTCTTCTAATCAGTTTAGTACACGATCAACACAGGATAACATGGACACACTTACGAGCTTCCTCTGGCTCTTCACCA
Organism: Antarctomyces pellizariae; assembly: GCA_010623925.1. Taxonomy (NCBI): domain Eukaryota; kingdom Fungi; phylum Ascomycota; class Leotiomycetes; order Thelebolales; family Thelebolaceae; genus Antarctomyces; species Antarctomyces pellizariae. Next base: position 153,061 of record WCAA01000022.1, on the reverse strand, counting down.
GGCTCTTTTATCCGATCAGCTTCAAGGACCTTGAGATCCTTCTTCGTGCCCGTGAACGTGACCGTAGGGCTGACTGCAGTGTAAAGTATTTTAGACTGGCTGATCGAAGATCTATAAGGGCAAAATGAAATTTCCATACTGGAAAATAATTTGAAAGTGCAAACTTATGAAGTTACTTATGCTATGGTGCCATCAAGCACGCCGCACCTCCTAGGTACGAGGTTCTTATCCCTCGCCGAGTGGTGTTCTACCAGGTTGCAGTCAGTCAACAAGGATTGTCTCAGTTCAACGACGTGGATGTTGTGCTTGGTTGTGTAAAACGAGGATGTAAGTCGGGCAACATCAGGTTTGATGGCTGCTAGGTGTAGTACGCAAGGAAGTCGAAAGGTGGTATGATGGGAAGCAGTATGAGGGGAAAGAAAGCAGATCAATATGATCGCTTATAATCTGGTAAATCAGGAGCTTTTAGAAAGACGTGTGCCGCACGGCTACGAAAGAAGGGTGCTCTTATGAATGAATGCATTGGTTAATATGAGGTAAGAGAGCATGGAAAAGTGCGAAAGAAAAAAGAAACAACCATCACCTCGACGTGCATCACCATGATAGACTCTGAAATTGATGTTTTGGCAATCGTGCGCGAAGCTGACTGGCAAGGCGAAATGTCCATTGGACCACGTCGTTTGAAGCGGGACGGAATGCACTCATTACAACTCCTCATTTTCACACACCATTTCTGAACTTACAACATAACACAGCTGCCCAACCTGCACCTTAGGCCGGAAAAGGTTGGTCGCGATGCAAGCCGAGGATGAGCAACGAGGCGATTGGGGCCGATCTAAAATTTAGATGCGGTGCCAGAGAACAGCTGCTGCATCGTGCCAGATGTCCGTTGGCCCGGTATATATCGTGTAATGCTCAGTGGTTCCTAATACTGGCGATGGGGATCGCATGAGCCGGTGCGGTCCGCAGGTGTGTGCTTCGAGCGAGGTCCGACACGACGTGTTTGGGCTCAGTCGCCTACATAGCCGATCGCCATTCTCTGATGCCCTGGTGCGGTTAAACGTGGCTAACCGGCGCTAATTCGCGAAATCACAGGGCAGCGTCGCGATGGTTGGCTTTGAGGAGGACCAAGTCAGTCGAAGTCATCTTTTCAGAGCCTCGTCACTTGACGACGTCGCTATGAGTTACACCTCTTCCGCAATTGTCGACTTTGGCCTCGAAATAGAACTGAAACGATCGGTTTTGTCAATCGCACATGCTACTCAGCGTAAACAAGAGACTTTCCTAATGCCAGTGCGATTCTGCCCGACATGTGGCGTTCGTTTCTTAGTTGGGTCAAGTTATTCATTTTCGTGACCCGCCGAATGCCAACGCATCACTCGGGCGCAACCGACCTCCGCGTTTTCGTCGGAAAACACGACACGTGATACACACAATGCTGTCCTCCTTTTAGTAGTTGTGAGGCTTTTGATCCCAGGGTTGGCAGTTTTGCAGCATTGGAATTATTTACATGCAGCTACTCCGCATGGCAACTGCGCGAACGGTGTTAAAGAACTATGACAAAGATGAAGACTAGAAAAGCAAAAGAAATTGTTGAGACGCGAGATAATTCTACGCAAAGAGATCCTGAGGTTCGAGACAGTAAAGAGAAACCAATCAACAGGTGCTGCGACCTTGCATGATAATTGCGTGGTGTATTTGACCATGTACGACATATATAATCCGAAACGCCTAGCGCAGTATCGAATAAAAAACGATGCCAAATCTTTCCCGTGCTGACCTAAACACCCATTGCTAAAGAGCCTCCTACTCCCGATGCAAAAATTAAAAATAACTCTTCATGATAGACACAAGGTTCTCAATTCTCGTGGCGTCTCCTCTAATCGGTCCCTTCTCACATCGCCATCTCGGCCTGGAGCTTGCGGAGCTCTTCCTCCTCGTCTTCCTCTTCTTGGTGTGCTGGCTTCTTCTGCTTGACTGATTCAAGGTTAGAGAATCTGTTCTCCAGGGACAATTCTCGCTCATAGGGAGACATACGTTCGCCGTTAACGGCAGCTGGAAGTCTGTGTATCTCATCAGACACTGGGACGGATCCCGTCTTCAGCATCTTGTTATCCAGCTGCTCCTGCTCCATCTCTGCAAGCTCATCATCGAGCTCGCTCTCGTCAACTGCCTCGCCAATTGGTGCACTCGTGATGGCGTTCGCGATCTCCTCGCCGAGTGCGTGCTGTTCTCTAAGCTCCTCCCTATGCCAGTATCAGTATCCAGCGTAGTAATATGGCACCAAAGGATACGTACATCGTCTGGTCGACCTTATCAATGTTGAGCTTGCCATGGATCTGCTTCATAGCCTGTCCAGCCTTCTCCATAGCTGCCAATGTCTCCCTGTTGATGTTTGCCGCCTCAATCGAGTAGATCTGCTGTTCCAAAGTCGAGATTTGGGCCAGCGTCTGATCCAAAGTATGCTCGTGTTGCTTCTTGCGCTTGAGTGCAGCCCTCGCAGCTATTCAGTCGAGTTAGTCTCTTATCGGCCAGCTACCAACCGGTTTAAGCTCTTCCACCATAAACCTCCGCCACCGATCTCTCCGCGCCTGTGCCGCTACGTACCGTTCTTGTTGGTGCTAATGCTCTTCCTTGCAATAGCGTCCTGCTCGTCCATTTGAGATTGAAGGTGACGCTCTCTTTTTTGCAACATTTCAAGCTGCGAGCGCAGCCCGAGAATGGCATTCTTGGGCGTGTCCTTCTTGCTCTGTGCGCTTCCGCCGCCAAACCATCCCCAGAGGCCGGACATCTTATATGCTATATGGATAGGTTTCAATATTTCAGATAGAGTTCCTTGTCCCCCAAGGCGTTGAGTCGTCGTAAGTTGAGTGTGTGCGCTGAAGTCTTGTGTCTTTTAAGGCAGCCTGGCGAGGCTAAGTACCTAGGGCTGACGAGACGATCGCGGGATGTTTGTAGCGTTTGTATTGAGGTTACAAAGAACAGGCGATATTCGCAGCGAAGATACCCAGAGTTTCGCGGGGAAAGTAGTTAAACTCTCGATTTATTTGAGTATTTGAAGTTGCGTTTAAGATTGCGTGGAAAGACACTTTGTGATCGTGACATGACCTGGGTGGTGAACCAGATGACGCTGGTCCACTAAAACAACCTAGCGGCATTATGCAGCAATCACGTGGAAATGCTTATCCTGGTTGTTCCAAGTTCGGTTCAACAACACTTTCTTTCATCAACATCATGTCGACCGCAGCACCGCCAGCATCGATGCTGGTTTCTTTCCGAGAGCTTCAAGGTATCAAAGTTGGTAGGAAAGTCAGATTTCTCGGATGGTGAGAACGTCCGCTCGTTCATTTGTTCTTTTGAGTAGGGCGCATTGTCAATGTTCATTTCTTTGCTTTCATCGTAATTATTTTGCTACGCGTGCGAGCTTCAGGCAGCTCACAACTTTTCAAACGCTGAGCACGGTCTCCAATTCCATCCGTGTTAGGTCTCCTCATCGTTGCGTAAGCTGACGCCTTCGCAGCGTTTCTGGCTACAACACAATGACTGGAGTAGTGACCATGAAGCACAAATATCCAGATACCGATAGTCCAATGGCTTTAACAGATGTCAACTTGCTCCTCGAAACCCTGAAGCCAGCTGATACTCGGATCGGCCAGTGGATGAATGTAATTGGTTACGTCACGAAGCAAGAGGATGCCCAGAGTCCGTCGAAGCAATACACTCATGCTACTTCAGTGCAAGCGATCATCTACTGGTCGGCAGGCCGGTTGAATCCCGCTGGATATAAAGCTGCGGTTGCCGAGATGTGAATGACACTGGTCCCCTTGGCCGAGATAGCTGTTTATTTGGGCACTCGAGCACTGGCAATGTGTTTTAGTATTGACATCTCAAATGCGAGATGCGATTATTTGGCACGAGCCCAACAAAATCTATCGATGGAGTTGAAAGAAAATACAGAAGGCAAACTACTCGACTGTAGCGGGATCATGACTGTGGATGACAGCACGGATGCAACGACAACAGCTGCATTGACACCTCTTCAAGTTGCGTTTCGCGGAGTTTAAGTTCACAACGTCACACATCTGCGTATGCCCCCCATAGGCGACGCCGGGTATATCCGCTTCATCACAACATGCAAGCAAAGAGATTATCTCCTGTCTCTGTCGTCTCTATCCCTCCGTCTATCATCCCACTCTCTATCTCTGCGTCGACTTTCGTCCGACGACTTCCGATAACCTGGACTTCGCTTCCCACCAGAGTATCCGCTACCACGTCTTTCGTCCTGTCTGGCTGCTTCTTTCGCCGTAGCTAAAGAAACCGTGACCGGCCGATTCAGAGGTCTCTTCAATGGTTTGTCCGTCGGGTCAACCTTCTCAGCTCGCATCCTTGCAACGGCTTGTTTCTCATATGCCTGCTTCGACTTCTCGCATATATCGTCAATTTGCTCCTGCGAAATAATTGGCACGTTTCCTCAAGTCTGGGCTGAGGCGACTTACGTCTGTGAGACATGGTCCTGGGGTGACGATCAAGAATCCGTCTTCTCCCTGGAGATCTGTCAGAGATTGTCGAGGAACATGAAAAATCTGGGTATCCTACCTCAAAGCTATAAGGGCGTACATGGGCAGACGGGCCAAGAAAGCATTGTATCTCCTTAGTTATAACTCTCTTATTGATTTCATGGTTGGGAATCCAGTATTCATTCATATTCTGCGTGGGCATAGCTGATGTGGCTCCGAGTTGTGTCTTGGAGTATCATGAGAGGTTATATTTCGTATCCCAAGAACTCTATTACCAGGCATGAGATACGCGCATGAGTTTGTCAAAAAAGAAAAATCACCTTTCTCGAGGACTCTATGATTTATACAAGATGTACATTCCACACTGTGGAAGAAACAAAGGTGTCGCGTTACAGGATTCGCTGAGAAGTCTTCCTGAATGATAAACACCAGGTACTCATGACTCTCTGTGCCATTACAGCTTCAAGTCTCAACCGCACACGTAGTGATGCTTGCATGTCTTATGAGCGGTGAACTCTTTAGGATACTTATTGGTATTGAGATGCTTGAGCATGTTCGAGATGTTCGCCTCATTTTCTCAATCGCGGGGCTGCAGTAGGAAGTCCGAGCTTCTGATTGGCCAAGAACGTACCAGAAGGGACGCAACACCAAGATGAGAGCACGACTACTGTCAGGCTTATACTTGAGGGAGATATCCTGGGACCCCTCACTTTGTGTTAGTGTCTGCTATTGACAATTGGCGACAGCGTAATCGGCGGAAGAAATGATGGCAGTCAGCTCCCCCGCTGGCGGCATCCTGATTTGGGCACGACTTCAAACCTGGCCGTCCAAAACTTCGACTCACCATCCTTCCATTTGACAACTGGCGGGGGAGTTGCGCATCTCAGCAAATCGGTTTGCACCAAAAAAGCTGGAAGATCAGCTCGTTCTCGCCTTTCTTCGGCAAGAAAAAACGAGCAACAATTGAGACAGAATGTCGTGGATACAAGCTCGGAGCTATAACATGGGAACGTCCAAGCTGCAACTTCATGGGTTATACTAGCTACATCTTTTGTAATCCTTGCTTGTCCTCAAATAGCCGCGATAACAATGACTTGGAGGTTACACCTCACAGCCTTGCAGACGGATGTCGGATGATCTACGGAATGCCAGCTGGCTTTTCAAGCACGATGGGCAACGAGGTTCCTAGTCCCTAGGTTAACGAACATGGGAGAACAGTGGATCACTTCCTTTTGACCGGGAGTTATTGACCTCGAACTCGGCATCTACGTTTCCCAACGAATCTGCTGCCTTGGTCGAGGCGGCAGCAAGATCGCCGATACATGAACTACGGTCGCCAGTTGATTATTATCAGAGGTCCCTCCACAGCCATACCAAGCTTCTTCCTCGTTGATCCCACAGCCTTGTGCGTAACTTTACGTATACCAAGTTTCCAACAGTCGATCCCACAAGCCTCATCAAAGAATATCTCAACGAGATGGCCAGCATCTCTACTGGTCAGCTGTGATGAGCATGTTTTAGACCGAGATACGAGCTGCTCGTTTCAAAGACAGCTGGCGTCACGTCATTGAGGCTAACCTTTTCCTTTATACTCTTCTGAATGAGGCAGCTCGTCCACCGAAGACGTTTCACCACGGATCAATACTTTATATTAAGGGGCCAAAGTTATTTATTCCCCGAGCCGACGTCTTGTTAAATGCAGGACTCAATCTTGCAACTTACCAGGCGCTGAGCGTTGATCATATGGTGCAAGGAGCTGTCATAGACGAATCATCACTACTGAGAGTTGAGGCTTCAAACCCTCAAAGACACTACTCAGCTAAGCAAGAAGTTTCCCAACTTGGCTGTCAATAAACAATGTAACAGCTCATTCTCTAGAGGGGGAGGGATGTGTTAAACACTCTAGAGTGTTTAAATACAAGATGGAGAGCGCTCAGCGCGACGAATCAACTTCAAACTTCACCTATCTAACATCGACCAGTTGAAACATTCAGTTTTTAGATATACTGGGTTAGAAGATTGACAAGTGGTTGGCGTGGTAGAAAGTTCTTTAATGGACCGACTGTGAAGTTTACAATTCTCATCGCTAATTGGTTGGCAAGTGGTCACATGAAGCATGATCAAAAGTTGAGATGGGAGAGAGAGAAAATTTTATGATCTATTATAGATCAATAAATAAAAAACGAAGATTTGTTTGCTTGAGCGTCATTGAGGCTCGAAGTCTAAAATCGTTTATGTCAGATTCTCAAACTCGAAGCGAAGGGCATGCGGTCATCTTCTCGGCCCGCCGATTGGGATCTAATCTGTACTGGTCGATGAAGCGTTTCCTGGCTAGCATGTGAAAGCTCCAATCGCCGAACCCGAAGTTATTCTCTGATTACAACAATTTGTTGAGACCAGAGGCTGCATTTTTGTTGACAAAATAGCTTCAGTCCAAGCGTAACAATTATCTAGAGGTTTGATATAAGCGGTCTTCATGCCTTAAGGTTGTCCTCAGTCCTTACCATCCTGTCATTGTCTGAAACTTTGCTTCAGCGCGCTCCCATTCCCCGCCCTTCAATTTCCCTTCAGAACAACGTCTCCTGCCGTCTTCTTCCTTTTCCTTTGCGCGCACTACATTCGCACTCTCTACATCGCGATAATGACCATCGCAGCCGCCCTGCCACTGAGGCGCATCGCCTTCGTTGGCTCCATAGCCATCGTTGCCGGGCTCTGCAAATCGCAGCCTCTCAACCTCGTCAAAGCCTTCTTCACCGGCGCTGGCTCTTGGTCGCGCATCTTCGCGCTCGTCGTAGTTTTAGCCAACTACAAGAACTTCCCCTTCGTATGGCATGTATGTGTTCTGCTTCCGAGCCCGCTTTCTCACCACCAGAAGCGAAGAGTACACTCGCTAATCGGCTGCGACAGATCCGTGTCTGGAACTCCATCCTCCACCACTTCCTCGCCTCCCACACCTTCACCCCCGAGCTAGCCGGCTTGACAACCAATGCCCATCTCCCAGTTCTCTTCCGTCCCGCTGTCACGCCCTCCCGCTCCCCTGTGAGCGAATGTGACTACAACCTCCACAAGTCCAACTCAACCTACTTCTCCGACCTCGACGCCGCGCGCGGGCACTGCATCTGCGCTTTGACTCATACCGCCATCACCAAGCTCCAAAACGATCCTAGCCTCATTATTGGTCCGGACGGAAAGGCTTGTTCGAGCAAGATGAGGGGTGGTGCCAGATGGGGCATTATGCTTGGTGCGGTGCATTGTAGTTGGAAGAGGGAGATTATGCCGTATGAGGGGTATGAGATGTGGAATCGCCTGCTGTGCTGGGATAGGAAATGGTTTTACGTCGTTACACACTTTGTCAAGAAGGGCGCAGTCAAGCCAAACGGCTACACGCTTGATAGACCAGAAGACAGTGGGGTACTGCCGTCGTGGGCGAGGTCAAAAAAAGGAGGCCCGGTAAGGGAGTTTGGGAAGGCGACGCAGGAGGTGGATGAGTCCGTTATTTTTGCGAGTGCGATTTCGAAGTATGTCATGAAGCTTGGACGTCTTACGCTCCACCCAGAAGCTATTTTGGATATGTCTGGACTCCTGCCGCCAAAGCCGGGTGGATGGAATACTATGTCTCGCCCGTCCACGACTCCAGGGACGCCAGAGGAGGATGATGAGTTGCAGGAGATTTTGATGGATGACTCTGTGTTCACGCATATGGGCGTCGCCAACGGAAGCGCAGAGAATGTAGCTGCTAAGGTTGTGGAGGATAAAAAGGAAGGAGCTGATCAGGGTTGGACTTGGGAGATGATTGAAGCTGAGAATTCTAAGGGGATGGAGCTGGCGAAGAACTTCCAGAACCTTGATATGCTGCCGGCTACCTTCACGGGACCAACTCAGCCAGCAATTGGGTATTATACCGACTTGTTCTGAAGGATCTGTAGAAAAAAGGAAAGAAGTTTCAAAAGAGATTGAGAAGAGAACTAGAGCACTTCAAGCCAAGCCGCGACAAGCTGCAATCATGGGTCGAGGAGAATGAAACAGGATGCAGGATGAGTTAAAATTAGCAAAAACATCGAGCTCTGAACTCGAAATAGAGTACTGACACAATGCTTACGATCGAGATCTTCGGACGCCGAAAGAATTCTCCGCGAATGGCATCCTTGGCTTTTGCCTCGAAGAGCCGCGCAGTTGCACGAGCATGGAGTGTCACGATGCGGCCTGTCAATATTGTAACCTTGGAGTCTCTCCGCGAGTCTATCCGAGGCAACATGGGAACTTGCCGAGACATCTCCTCAGCTCGTCTGCGCCATTGAGGAAAACCCGAGTTCTCCCTGAGGTTGTTCGCGCTTCCAAGCATGAAGAATAAGGAAGCTGACACGTCATTGACTACTAAGCTAACATCATTAATGCATCTTATCGACTTCAAAAACTGCTCAGCCACCATCTTTGGCGCGATGGTGGTATTCGCATTAGGGGGCCGAGTTCATGATGTTGGGGATAGTCGCACTCGTACCGTTGGCCAGAAGTCCCGTCTACATTACCACATAGGACATGCAGTCTAAGCCACGAGTTATGCCCGGTTTGTGCTGGAACTTGGCGTTCTTGGTCATGGACCTGTCCCATGCCCGCGCCTAATATTAGTACGCCCTGCCACCTGAAGGAGACATATTGTGCGATATTTCCCCGCTGCACACTCAACACCACAGAAGTGGTTGGTGTGTCAGACACGACCACAGGTACTATCCATGCTCTAGGTACGAGTATAAACTTTCTGCCTTCATGACTCGCATCCTCATATTTCTCATCTGTGCCTCCGATTCCCATCGATTCTTTTACGCTTTTCACATTCGTTATTGTCGAAAAGGTATTTACGAGTGGTTGACCGCAGTAGGCGCTGGCGAAGGAAAAAGTAGTAACCTTGCGCCTTTGCGGCAATAAGCGCTGGGACTACTGCAGCCGCGAGGCCGGAGAAGAGCTGAAAACTCCTGCGTCGTTTCAGATACCACTTCTTTGTTGTATTGTTCGTGAGAGCTGTGCGACGTCGCTTAATAGGGTCCGAACTCCCGCAATTGAAGATTAGGAATCGGGTTGGGATAAGCTTGCGCTCGTCCAAATGACGATTGAGGGGAAAGTGCTGCAAAGTTGGGACTGAGACTTGAGGATGACAACAGATCGTTATCGAGCATCTTTCTGCTGCGAGATTGATTGTCTATATGGCGATGAAGTGAACGAGGTATGTCATGGATCAACAGGGAGGAAGCGCATTGAGATAGCTACTGACTGGTTAGCACCCAGGTACCTCCCCCAAAACCGACCACTAGCTGCGCAAAGGAGTCGGCGCCGACAACATTTTGCACGAAATGCGATGATCCGATTCAGAATTGGCAAACAAGTTTCCACGCTCCACGCCATCCTGAGCATTGCTACAAGCTGCAATTCCCAAGCGGAATCAATCAGCGGACTAGAGCACACGCAGCTTCAGCACATCGGTCACTATGGCAAGCCACAGTAAGGGCTACCCAGCGACCTCAGAGATCGATCCATACGTTCCAACCCTCGGCCAACTCTCCACAGCCTCTAATTCTCATCACAATCCAAACCTTCGCCAACCCTCCACCGACTCCGGTCCTCCCCACGCCAGCAGCCGCTGGTCTTCGATATCAGACCTGTCTACATCTCCCACGCCCCTCGTAAACTCAACCGGCTACTTCGGCGCCGCCAATCCTTCTCAGATTCGAGAGAGACAATACGCAGATGGCTCAGAGTACACGGTTTCTCCGCCTTCGAGGCCCGTTAGCCAGTTTGAGCCTGCGAGGAGATATTCTGATGGCAGGAATGTTATACCAGAGGAGGTGAATATTAGCCATGTTAGGACGACTGAGAGTCCGGCGCAGGAGGACACGGGTTATATCGGGTATACGTCGGTGGGACCTGCACCGAGTCAAAGGAGTGCTGGTTTGATTAGGAGTTTGAGGGGACTGCCGTGGGATTCACTGAACCCCTACTCGCCCATAATGGGGGAGGGCGCGATGCCACCGACTCTTCCGATACCAGTTGGCCGGATGGGATCATCCAGAGCTCAGAGGTGGCTCTCTAAGAGATCTGGTCGACAGGTGTCTTTCCATAACACCATATCTGAGGAGAACGACGATGCGGTGGAGCTTCTACCAGCGCGTGCTCATGGAATACCCAGCGTTTATGATGACAATGGCCATATTGAGAACACACTGGTATACGATCATGCCGGAGTAGACTTTTCGTCCTTCTCTGGCCCAATGGCTCCACACACCAAAAAACAATTGAAAGAAGCGAACAATTTAGAAAGAAATAACATCCTTACGGGAGGCTTGGGCACCGATGTGCAACCTATAACACTCACGACCAGCGCTTTAGTGGCTTCCAGTCCAATCGATGTAGTACACCGAATGCTGACAAGGAGAGGGACTCGAATGAGCCGGTCATCAACCATGAGGAACCTGGCTCAGACAGAGGCGAACAGGAGAGGAACACCACTTGCCATCCAAGAGGATGACCCGAATGATATAGTGAGTATCGATGTGACCGCCTACGACGCAAATGGCATCCACGACTTTCGACCAAACGGCGCAAGGAGAGCACAGCCATTGATCGTCTATCCCACTGCGAACTGGAAGCCTGTGACTATGAGATGGCCGTATCTTACCTCTCTTATCGTGATTTCAATAGCCATGGGCATCATACAAGAATGGCTCTACCTCAAATCCGAGCGTGAGGAGGGGCTGCTGAAGTTTAATGATCCAAAAAAAATAAAGACCATGGACTACTTTGCGTTTAAATACCTTGGCACTATTGTCACCGTTGGCTACGGAATCCTCTGGCAGCTGACGGATGTCGAGGTGAAGCGACTCGAAGCTTACTACCAACTTGGAAAGGAAGGTGGCGCGCTTGCCGCGGAAAGTATCAATATCGACTATGTGACCCTCTTCGATATATTTCGGCCCTTCGTCGCACTGCGATTTCGCCACTGGGCTGTGGCCTTATCTTCATTCGCTTCAATCCTCGCCGTGTCTGTGGGGCCTGCTCTGCATTCAGCGACTTTCGACCTTAATCCAAACCGTGTGAAGCGGGACGTCCTGGGGACCATCGATATGACCATCAGCATCGAGGTGATCTGGTCGCGAGCTCTCACAGGGACATTCTTAATGATCGCTCTACTCGGTCTCGCCCTTCTCCTCATGCTTCAGATGCGCCACTCGGGCCTCACTGCCGATGTGAAAGGGATTGCTGGTGTTGCAGCCCTGGCAACCAGGTCACACATCTTGCCCCAGTTTAAGGATCTCGACACGGTGCCACCTAGTGATATCCACAACAAACTCAAGAAGAAGCAATTCACTCTTCGAAATTCATCTTTGGCTCCCGATGACAAAACCGAAGTCACTGAAGCGGAAGCTGACAAGTTCTCGGCCTATAACCTAAGCAGTAATTCTCATCCCTTCATTATGCGATGGAAGTCCTGTTTGTGGCTCGAGATCGCGATATTCACATTCTTGGCAATAATCCCTATACTGCTGTTTGTGGATGGCGCATACATCATCTCTGAGAAAGCGCCATGGCTCACCACCGTGCTCGCTGTCATGCTGAAACTCATTTTGCAAACCCTAGAACAGAATGTCAGGATGATGGAGCCCTTTTTCATCCTCCTAAATCGCCATGCGCCACCTAAGACATTAACGCTAGACTATACGGGTATGGCGACAGGCTACATGCCCTTCCGTGCGCTTTGGAACGGACACTTCCTCCTCGCCTCCTTAGGCTTTGGATCAGTCCTCTCCGAGATCATGACAGTGTGTGTCGGCTCCCTAGGCACGGTATCAGGAGCCACTTTCCTTCGGCCAGCGAAGCAATCCAATAGCCAAGAAACATCAGTCTCCTTCTGGACCAGCTTCATCCTCACCATGATCATCCTGCTCTACCTAATGCTAACCACCTCCCTCGTCATGATCTATCGGCGCAACCCGTTTCTGCCGCGCCAGCCATCCACTATTGCCTCGGTACTGGCATTCGTGTATCAGTCGAAGATGCTGTATGGGTTTGTGTGGGAGCCGGGACATTCGCCTGGAACGGTGGAGGAGGCGATAAACAAGATGGTGGAGAAGTTTGAGATGGAGAAGAAGACTTTTGGGTATGGGTGGTTTACGGGGAGGGATGGGCTCGATCATTGTGGTGTTGATTGGGAGGAGTTGACGCAGAGCTATGTGTATGGAGCAGGTATGGATCGGAGGAAGGCGACGATGGGAAAGTTTGAGGATGTTAGTATGTGGTAATGGTAATATAGATGTAGGTACAGATGCACAGGAACTTTGTTGTCTGATTCTCGAAGCATCTAATTTCTCCTCAGCCCTCCCTGTTTGCTGAGTTTGTTCCAGCTCCCCACAGCCTCGCCAAATCTCCACCATTATAATCCTCATCTCATATCTGTCAACCATAACCAGCCGGGAAGGCGTGGCGGAAGTCGTCCTGCATCAGGACAAACCAGCTGGCTTAGAGGATAAGAGCCTGGGCCTCGGTTTGATTCCCTGATTCACCAGTACGGCAGAAAAATTCTCGCTGGGTGAGTTTCCAGGAACGTTATCTCACAGCTTTTTGTTTTGGCGTTTTCTGGATTAAAAGACCCTACCAGCATTACAGAGCAATTATCCACATACACAGTGAGGATTAAAGGACTTTAAAAAAGATATTGCTGTCGGCCAAAGTTTTTTGGTGTTCCTGGCCTTGGTGGGGAAAAGATTGGTGCCGAGTACCAAAGGCAGCGCGCTTATCGCGCTTAAAAATCACGATAAAAGTCCCGTGCCACCTCTCGAATACACCCCGTGCGCGGAAACCGAGTCACGAGGATGACCTCGAAGAAAACGGGCAAGTGTGGCTGCTGGAGCAGAAGCGGGAGCACCAGCCCGGCGGGCCTGTCTTTTGGTAATTGGGTTCCTGCCGTCGCGCATCTGGCACTTCTCACCTCTGGTCCTTCCCATCAGCGAACGACAATCGATTAGTCACCACAAGAATTACGACGTTGAATCGACAAAATGATGAGCAGAAAGGTAGAAGGATTGTGAGAAAGATTTGAACATCGGGTTAATTAGTTTTAGGGTCGTGTTAAGGTTAAGTCTAAGGAGTGGAAGAAGCGCTCTTCGAGGGGGAGGATTGGGAACGCTTATATTCGCAAGCCTACCGTAAGCACATCCTATCCATCCTCCATACCCCTCCTATCTATCGATCTCTAGACATGGCCTGGAAGAAATTGTGCTGATGCGACCATTCTAGGTCCCAGTCTGCAAGCAGAAGCAATTCAAGTGCATGGGATGTGAGCGCCACATCGTCGAGGTCAAGCTTGTTAGGAAGGGCAAGAGGGATAGGATTGGAGGGTTCCTAAAGTTCAAGAATAAGGACAGTGATGTTGAGTGGAAGGGGAGACTCAAGTTCGGTGGTAAGTTTTGTCGTGTTTGTTCGCGGTTCACTGCTTTGCACGATCTTCCCAATTTGTCTCCCCTTTCGCGCTACATTCACAATGCCTTCTGCGCAACACTACCCTCACTCAGAAGAGCGATGTCTACCAGGACTGGGTCGACGCTGTCGCCGATATCATTCACTCACCAGGAACTGCCAAGGAGACCCCAGCGGAGTTTGCAGATGAAACCCTTGCCCAGGATTTGGCAATTATCCAGGCTGCTGAACTCGTCGCTCGTCAGGATAACGCTCGCGATGCCAGGTCCCTGCGCGCTATGTCGGTTGCGTTTGGTGCACCGCGCAAGAGCAGCCACAAGACTGCCATTGTTGTCGTGGACGATGAGAACGAGGACCTCGTAATCCACCTCGTTAGTCATGGCGCTCACCGCACCGGTGCTCCAGTCGTTATTGTCAACGACGATGAGGATTATCAGCCAAATCCTGTTGATGCCGTGAGCCGCATGTGTTCTTACATTGAGCCGATCCCGAGTGAGGTTGTGGTTACCCGCGACCCGGTCAGCGAGGATATTAAGAAGCTGCAGGTTGCGCATTGGGTGCAGGGCGTGCCGGAGGATGTTGAGGATGCGAACAGCCCAGTTGTTGAGATGGAGAATGAGGGTTCTCTGGTCGAAACTGCTTCTCCTCTTGCTTCTTGCTTCTACCTCTAGGAGTCAAGGATATACCCGGAGGATGGCTGTTTATTAATGTTCGGAAATATGGTGATGTCTTACATTTTGCCTACGGGCATTTGGTCTCCGCCGAATGGACTGCCGGATGGTTGTGTTATCACACGAGGATTGGCAAGTGGCTGTGGCTATACACTCAATCTGTTTGCGTTGTAGATGCTCGATTGAACCTGACAGATTAATAAAGAAAAATTGACAAGCCTTACTCCACCTTTATTGGTTCCGATAACTCTTCCATTGTCGACACTAATGCGCTTGCCCACTGACGCCACGACTCCCATTATTGAACTGAATCCTTATTCCTGGATTCCATTAAACACGATGCCTAGAGCCCTTCTTTACAGCATCTACTGGAATTCCATCATGACCCACCTCTCCACTTTCCTCCACAACCATGCTTTCATCCAGTTTCCTGTTCAGTCTAACCAACATAATCCTCAACAGTGTCGCAAACAGAATTGCAATAAAGGCAGTTGCACAATTGATCCCATCGCCATCGTATGTCTTGGTCCAGCGCTCTTGGGATACATATACGGGGCGTATATACTGCTACAATTCGAGATACAGTTGATGAACACCAATGCAGCGGCGCGCTTCGATGGCAGACGAGGAAGCGTATTCACAATCCATGGCAGACAGGCGACGTAGCCGGAGTACATTCCTGGCACCATCAACATCATTGCAACGTACCCCGAGCAACGACAGTGATGAAGGCTATAACTTCAACAGTCAGCGAAAGAATGATGGGCAGATACCCCTCTCCCATTCTGCCTACGTACCAGGCATTCGAATAGGTTGTGTTAACGCACAGCACATACGGTGGCCCAGTCAGCAACAGCGTAGGCACCCTCATACCCCAAAATATCCACAACCGTGGGTACGAAATTTGTGACCGACCCCGCAGCCACGCTAACTTCGCACCATGAAAGAAAGACTGGTGTTCGTTATCCACCCAATCGTCCTTTCTGATATCCTCTTCAAGACGCCAAGCAGCGACCTTGCGCTGCTCTTCAGTGAGCCAGGTGGTGGTGCGTGGGAAGTTGGGGAGCACGAAGAAGGCGGCGGCCGCGATGTCGATGGTGATCGTGCCTTCGATGATGAAGAGCCAGCGCCAGGCGCGGAGACCGCGCAGGCCGTCCATTCTGCCTGTTACACCGGCTGTTATGAGCCCGGAGAAGGCGCCGCCGATGAGGGAGTCGGAGTAGAGGATTAAGTAGCGGAAGCCGAGTTCTTTGCGGGTGTACCAGCAAGAGAGGTAGTAGAGGCAGCTGGGGAAGTAGGCGGCTTCGACGAATCCTAGCATGAAGCGGATGGCGAGGAGATCACCGAAATTTTGGACCGCGGCGGTGGCGCCTGAGATGCCGCTCCAGATTATCATGAATACTGGGAGGTAGATGCCGGGTTTGCCCATCTTGTTGAGGTACAGGTTTCGTGGAATTTACATCAGTACGTAGCCGACGAAGAGAATGGATACAGAAGTCTACAATTTACGTTAGCGCCATATCCAGAGTATTTTGCTTTTATCTTTCTCTTTCATGAGAGCTCAAGGTCTTGCTGTGCCTTTTAAGCATGATAGACCCAGCGCAAATCTCAGAAAAGAACCGGTCGTAAATAGTTAACCCGTTTGCCTGATACTTAGAGCTAAGCGAGTGGTATTTAGATCACTCGCCTCGCCAAAAACTCTCTATACTAGAGGGCTCTGTCAAAACTAGTTAGAGTTTGCCTTAGCCAGTTAATGCTTGCATGGTAATGAAATCAACGGAAAGGAAAGGGGTAAAATAGTAACTTGTTCACTTGAATATACAGAGCTAAAGAACCGAAAGGTTTTAACCAACATGATATTGTTTATATGCATACAATAGACCTCCCACCATTTATAACCCCATTACGCTTCACTCGTGCCATTCTTACCATGCACATCGGGTAATCCATTATTATTAAGCACTTGCTCCCAACCACTTCCCTTCCTTACCCACCAACCACTTACAAACCCAAGTATTGCCACGCCAGTGGCGAGCTACCAAGTTAAATCGACAACCCCAATGTTCAATCCTGTCCCAAAGGTCCAGCCTCCCAAAACCGGGCCAAAAACTCGTGCGAAATTAGCCACCGATTATCCCACACCATGCACAGACTCCAGTACTGACAGATGGGTTGAACAGTTATCAATCAGTATCCCAATCGCAGACAAATCATGGTTCGACCAACAACTTGTATGAATAGAACAGCGCAGATGAATAACCAGATTAGGATTTCAGTCTTTTCATGCAGCGCTGGCGTGGTGCTAGGAACCAAAGCCAAAAACAGTACTAAGGTGTAGGTCAGCACGAAGAAGAGCAGGAATTATCTAAAGCTTTTGAGAAGGCCGAAATAATCCTGTACCTTCACATAGAATACAAACTGGAGGGTAATGGCGAAGACGCCTAGGAAAGCCATAGCCATGCCTACGTGACCGGGCGGAATTTCTAAGCCGCCTGTGAATGCTAGGCCATGGGCCGGTGTGGTAGAGACGGGGGGCCGGAGAATAACGCGTACCACAAGTTGTTGAAGGCGCCGAGGTGGATCACTAGTGGGAAGTGGGAGAGTGGTTGGACGTTGGGTGTGCAGATTCGGGGGAAAAGGTGAGTTTGTGTGTATTAAACTCGCTGGGGCCTCGATTTTGTGAGTTCTTCGTCGCCGTCGGTATGGGTTTGTGGATGATCTGTGAGATTGAGATATGAGTAATCGCGGGTATCGGTTGATGTGTATAGGTGCTGCTTTTTCCACGGCCGACGAGGTTCAAGAAGCCAGCGGCGGGCTTGTGGCCTATCTTCCTGCCTACATCCGGCTTATCTCTCAGCATTGGAAGTGTTTCGCTTAGTCCAAAAAAGACCTAGAGCAGACTAGTACCCAGTATACACGCCGAAACAATATTCGGAAGCGCATAACGGTATGTCTTCATCCACTCAACAATACCGACGAGGCCGAATACGTCCCCACAAGATCTGCCAAGAGACCTCCAATTATCGGTCCCACAATAACACCCATATTATTGAAGCACAACGGTAAGAGGAGGAAGGCACGAGATTGGTACTTCTTCTCCTACACGATCTCGGATGTCATCGTACGCATGACCCCCACATTGCTATTCGGCGCCCTTCCCAGCGTACGACACACTGCCGCCTGTGCGTAGGACTTACTAAAACCAAAGCCTAGGACACTTAATAAACTCCCTATGAGACCGAGCAGCAGTACGCTTTTCCTTCCTGGCCGGGGGAAGTCAAATAACCTACCCCAGAGAAGGGCGGTGAGAAACTGGGCAAAGGTGAAAAGACACCAGGGAGCAATTCTGCCTAGGCTGAGATATTTGACGGTGGCAGACTGGGATCGAAGGATCGGAGCATGTAGAACATGTAGGCTTGGAGGTATGTGCAGACTAATGGCTCGGATGGTGGTGTGCCGAGAAGAGTAGAGGAACCAGAGAATGAGGGAAGGATGCCATTCTATGGAGGAAGAAGACGCGATTCGGCCGCTTCTCGTGGACCGTTGGGGGAGCGATTTGAGAGTCTGCTGAATGTGGTGTGGGCGCGGGGGCGTGAGGGCGGTCTTATGTGTCGTCATTGTCGCTGTTGTCCTCGCTTATTCTATGGTCACCACTAACCATAACATATTAGTCAAAGCAGCAGTATACTCGGTTTCCACCGAATTGAGCTCGTTTAACTGCTTGAAATGATCGTGGGAAGCTCCGGTGGCGATTAGTAAGGTATAGCTGAGATGTATGATGCTTTTCATACGATCAAAAACCCTATCAAATCAATAGAGGACTGCTGTATGATATCTAGAAACATAGAATAGTTTTTTCAATAACAAAAGCCTTGCGATCCGCCAAATATTGCCTCGTCTTACACGCCAGACGCCATTACCGCCATCAAGCCTTGCCAAGCTCCTCTTCTTGCACCAGGGAGCTCGCCATTCAGATCTCTCGGCACGATGGCTGCATCACCAAGAAAAGCTTTGTTTACGCGCTTGAATGCCTAATCCATGGAACACGAGCTATCCTTCTTTCGGTCGCGTACACATACTGTGTTTCTTCCTTCCTGAAATGATTTGGGACAATGTCGTTGAAGTTAAGTTTGGCATTTCCTGGGGAAGTCTTGGCGGCCCACGTCAATGCACCACAATTTCAAAGGCTTGGCAGACGGGTTGCTGCTTAACAATCACGATCAAGAATTGTCCTGGATTGGCATTCCATCGCGCCAAAGTTGGTTGTTCGTTTCTTCTTCAACTTTCTCTGTTTAACATATCCTTCAATCGATCGCTTATTTCGGTAGTTTCATTGCGATCTTGCGCTTAACCTTCTTTCGTTGGCTTAAGTGCGCATCTTCAATCGGCTTGGCGTTCAAAATCAACAATTCGGCGAGTTTCTGACTTTGGAGGAGGCGTGAGATCTTGATGCCAGGATACTGGAATTAAAAACGAGCACAAAACCGCTCGTGTCCCTTGGGATCCAGTGAACCAAAACCATCTTAGGAAAGGGGCCATAGCAACCCCTTATCGTGATCCCTCGCCATGTCACACCCCCACCACCCAAAACGAGTCGGCTCTTCGGCAACCCTCAACGAAAATACACCTCTCATCAGCTCATTTCCACCAATTCAAAACTCAAACTCCCTTTCTCAAGCCACCACCGGCGTAGCATCCCCCGCAACATCCCAGTACGGCTCGATCCGTCACTTCGACGGTACAGCCGACGAAGGTTACTTCGGCGACGCAAGTGATGCTTCCTCAGCTACCCAGGACGAGGAAGATGGCAAATCCCAAAAAGCCAACCAATCTATCACTCGCCTCCGCGCCCTCGGCGTAGCAGCCAACCTCTTTCTCCTTCTTTTCCTCCAAGCAGCAAATATGTCCGGCATGACGACTCTCCAATCAAGTATCGCAACGAGTCTTAATGCGTCGGGGCCACAGGCACTGTGGTTTACGAGTAGTTATCTGATTGCTATGTCGTCTTTCTCGCCAATAATGGGAAGGCTGAGTCAGATTTTTCCGCCGAGGTTTTTGGTTGTTTTTGCGTCTGTGTTGTTGAGTGTTGGGGGACTGGTAACGGGCGTGGCGAGGAACTTCGAGGTTTTTGTTGTGGGGAGGATTGTTAGCGGGATCGGTGGTGCAGGGATGATGACCCTGTCTCTTATTCTCGTTCTTGAGCTTACGGGCCCAAAGAGGAGAGGCCTGTTCATTGGTTTAGTGAATACAGGCTACACTGTCGGTGTATCGCTTGGGGCTGTGGTTGCTGGTGCTTTGCTGGGTGTTGTCGGCTGGGTAAGCACTCTCTCCTTTACCCAAACACCATACTAACGTCATCAGCGGCCACTGTTCTATGCCCAAACCCCCCTCTCGCTCCTCGGCGGAATCGGCATATTCTTTTCCATCCCAACCCACTTCACCTCACCAACCTCCACAAACCACAGCACATGGCACAAACTAAAGACATTCGACTACCTCGGCGCTCTGCTACTCATCAGCACCATCACCTCGTTCCTTTACGGCTTGTCATCGTCTCCCATCGTCACCCTACCGATCGTCATCTCGGCGGTATTGCTTCCAGTCTTCGTCACCCACGAACTCGCTTTTGCGTCCTCGCCCTTGATTCCGGTATCATTGTTGAAGAGCAGAGGCGTCCTATTTACCTGCCTCGCACAATTAGGCTTCATGTCCGTACGCTGGAGCGTCCTCTTTTACACCCCGATATACGCTTTGTCATTACTGAACTGGGCACCCGCGAAGGCAGGTTCAATCTTAATCCCCACCAACGCCGGTTTTGCGCTCGGTGGCCTCATCGCCGGACACTTTCACATCCGCCGCTCAGGCTCATTCTGGGCCGCCTGCATTATCTCATTCAGCCTCTTCGCTGCCTCCGTCGCTCTGCTCGCCTCTTTGACCACCGCGCCAGCTGTAAGTGAGGCTGTAGAGGGACTACAACTGGGTTGGGCCAGCGGCACCAAAACACATGTCTGGGCATATATTAGCACAACGTTCATCCTCGGCCTCTTCACCGGCAGCGCATTGAACTATACACTTGCCCACCTCCTCCACCTTACCGATCCAAGCGCCCACTTCATCGCCTCCAGCCTCATCGCGACGTTCAGGGGATTTGCAGGCAGTTTCGGTAGTGCGATCGCAGGAGGCATCTTCCTTCGTACGCTCCGTTCGCAACTGCAGGAAGGGATCGAGGATGAGGGCCTGATAAGGAAGTTGCTAGGTGCGCCGGTACTAGTACCGGGGCTGGCGGGAAAAGAAGGTGAGGTGGCGAGAGCGGCGTATGAGGGTGCTTTGAGGAGGGTGTTCTTCCTTGGTGCGGGGTTGGCGGCGGTTATGATTGCTGTGCAGGCTGGGACGGGGTGGAGGAAAGCAGAAAACGATGTTGATAGTGAAGAGGACGAGGTCGTCGTCGCGAGATAATGGCCATCGGAAGTCAAGCACACTTCTGGAATGGGTGGGCGAATGCGGTAAAGTTATCATGGCGCTGGCGGCTGTATCATATTTGTACGCTGGTACGGCTTCGGTATAGGCAAAAGTACATGGCCATGGCTATTTATTGAGGTCTGTGTCTAGCCGGTTAAACAGGGACAAGGCAATTCTTTCTCTAATGAAAAATTGGCTAAAGATACCGATGCATGGTTTGCTTTGGAGGAGCTCAGGCATTGGTTACGTGATAGGAGACATGGTAAGCTCAACGGCGACAGCTCCCCTGGCACTGCTGCCAACAGGGTTTTATGCTGTGAATAGTACTCGTCTATCAATGTCAGCTTCAGAGCACCAAACTTTTTAGTTGAGTGTCATCTGGCCTCCCCATCTACCACGCATCTAAATCTCTACTCCAGTTTCAAATTTCTTTGATTTAACCAACAAGTTAACTAACCCACTAACCATTTGCTCATCTCCACCCCGTAATTTATGGATATTCTCCGCTGGGTAATTTTACCTCTCCCTTATATACTCGTTTTGCCATTTGGCTTAGTGCTTTGGGTATAGACGCACGACCAGTTAGCTAAGTCCAGTTTTGAGGTCTGTATATAAGCTGAGGA
This sequence comes from Antarctomyces pellizariae, assembly GCA_010623925.1. Classification (NCBI taxonomy): domain Eukaryota; kingdom Fungi; phylum Ascomycota; class Leotiomycetes; order Thelebolales; family Thelebolaceae; genus Antarctomyces; species Antarctomyces pellizariae. The sequence continues at coordinate 131,329 of WCAA01000022.1, read as the reverse complement.
TGAACGCCTACGTAGCTTCTATTCTTCTTTATTAGGCTCAGTGTTACACACGGATAGCAATATACCCGAGTACATACAGGTAGGTAGGGGTAGGCATAGCTACCCGAAGTAGCCGGGTACAAGCTGCGGTATTTGCCGCAACTTCGGGACCCCTCGCCACTTGTTTCCTTGCTGTTGTTTTCTGTCTTTGTTCCACTCTCAACGTCTTTGACTCATCAAATCTCTTTTAAACCTTTTTCAACAAGCTAGCCAAATACATTAAGGAACTTTTCACACGCGAGCTTCTGCCGACCGTTCTTCCCATGGTCAAAAAGACTCACCAGCAGCCTAGGTGCAGCTATTCACCTGTTGTTGTCTATACCAACGGCCAAACCGGAAATCTGTAGAAACACATCCATCACAAGCACCTGGCGGTCTCTTTTGAGCATAAAGCTCACTCCGGTTTTATAACTCCAGCAATGATTTTATGGTCAAGCACTTTGAAGTGATGCTCGCAATCTAGCAAATTGTGACAGATCCGACCCACAATGGGCATCTACAGATGAGGGCGATGTTTGGTGGGGGCCTCATATCATTAACTTAGCCGTACAAGATTCCCTTGTGGCTTTGAAAGCAGAACCGGAGGCAGACCAAAATGGCTACTATACAGCTGATGGATTAGCCAGCACACACAGAGAAGAACTATGTGGCTGCTGCTTTCTGGAAGTTGCGTAAGCACATCTATAAGTTCCGCAACAGCAGACACTAGGAAGCGCTGTTTTTTTTAACAGATCCAGGCACAGAAAGTTACACCCTATTTGCTGCAGCTAGACATGCCTGCCCGCTGGTCATCTATTTATTTGCAGCACTTAATCTTCAAAAGTCAATTGCTGCTGCATGCCATCTGTAAGACCTTGACGAAAGCATGAGGGATATTCAACTCACCTCAGCTGACTGGAAGGCTACAACTGAAGTTGGGAACTTGTTTAGAATCTTCCTCGAGTCAACAACTAAGATTCAAGGAAAGCACTATCCTACCCTTAATGTGGCCGTCCCGTTCTATCTCAGGATGCTCAAAAAGCTTGAGGAGAAGCAAGTTAGCTGGACCAAGAACTGTTATTGGCAAACCATGTGCTGCTGCAATGCTCAAATTTGACAAATACTACTCCATCACGATCAGCCAGCACTCTAGAAAATCTAACGTAGCTACAATCCTAGATCCCAGGACGAACCTCAGAATTTACGACTATCTGCTATATGGTGCCAATAATCAAACACGGCGCAATCGAGCTGGAGCATAGTTTTCTGAGTGCGTTTTCAAAGTAATCTCAACTGGCTCGTCAGTTTCAGCTAGCAGAAGCTGAAAATACCAAAGAAACAGACAATCACGAGCCAGATTCTGACAATGAGCTATTTGTACTCCGCAAAAGGGCACTGAGGAGGAAGCTGACTTCTTGAAATGGTGGCAGGCTCAGCAGTATAGCTCACCTATTCTGACGCCTATGCCGATGAACTATCTAGCAATACCTGTTTCATCAGCTCCGTCTGAGGCTATTCAGCATAGGTGGTGATATCATCACGAAGAAGAGTAACAGTCTAGATTCAGAGACAGCCAGAGCACTTATGTGTTTGAGAAGTTGGGGTGTTTTGGGCCGAGCAGTAGATGAGGACGATGATGAGGGTGATAATATTGAAGCCTGATAGCAACCGCGAGAACTAGTTTCGTAGTTAAGTGTGATTACATTCTATTTAATATACCAAGCTAGGTATGCATTAAACGGTTCGGACCGTTTAATGTATGGCTGCTTCTATATACTCCTCCATCCCTCAATACCCAGGGTAAATCCGAGTACTTACCCAAGCGCTTCATCAAAGCTGCCTGCCCTACTCGGCATACCCCAAATACGTACCCGGATACTAACTTGTGCAACACTGATTAGGTTCAGGTTAATGTCCTGCACCAATCTCATTTATGGGTCAGAGTGAATGATGTTTCACTTCTTGGTAGAGTCGCGACTCGCCTACGCTAAATGGTTGGTTATTTAAAGCAGGAGTTGGCTACGATGATAGTTGTAAAAAGCGGAATTGGTAGTAATGATACAGACACCAGCACCTGGTTAGCGATACTGATAAGGACGGCGATGACAGCAAACTTTCATAAGCACTAGCAATGCCAACAACGATAATGACAGCAGATTGCTAGCATGCTAACATGATATAAGCTTCTACCAGCGTTGCTTGGCAGCTTGGCAATCATTATCAAAAAGCTATGTTCAAGATACCAAAAGATCGCAGTCGCTCGTTACGGAGACAGCAACCAACAAGCATGTGGTCGTCCCACACAGAAAAATCCTAAGACATCTCTTGAGCATATAACCCCCTGTGAGGTGCTTATCAAGTCGACGGCCGTGCACAGCTTCTTCTCGAATTTGGGGACTTTAAAGACTAGCCACGGGTTAAGATGTCCCTGCTTAACCTGTTCTTCAACCTAGTCTTGAGGATTGATGAAGACCAGTATGATCTTTTTGCCCATAGACTTCACAGCCCAACCAACAAGCAAATTCTCACTGATGGTAAGCCCATCCCAGCCGTATATCCACATAGTGACCCATTCACCTTGCTTGATGGAATCTAGAAATCTCCAGTAGTACTTGCCCCTATATAAATTAGGATTCTGGCGGAGGAAATCCGATCCGGCGCAATTATCAACACGGAAAGGAGGCAGACTGGCGGTTGCTGTGGTATTGGTATGGCATGATAACTTAGGCTCAGCGCCTGAAGAAAGAAACATGGCGTTCATATCGGCCTCGTCAGCTATGGCTTGCGTTTGATATTGGTGGTGTGCGAGAACCCTCCTATGTGCACCACTAAGCCGGATAAAAGAAGCAGTATGACACAGTTCAGTAATCATGAAGAGCAGAGGATGATCGTCATTCATCAACTTACGGCCATTTGCATAGTAGTAGTTATGAAGATTGGTGAATAACCCACCTACTACGGCACCTTTCTCACGGAACTCATTGAATGCGTCCAAGATATTTATTCAAGCTGTTAGTATCATGTTTGGAGCTAAAAGCTAGTTGTAAATCTCATTTTACGTTCGGTGATATGCGTGACCATGATGCTGCTTTTTGCAGTCCGGGTTTTGTGTTCAAAGCCTTTTTTTTTTAGCCTCCCGTGCATTATGTAATTCTCGCTGGAGCGGAGTCATCTCAGCTAATGCATATACACCTGCTACACGAGTGTTGGGCTTCCAAGCGCTTCTTCCTCTTTCATTTCAGCCTGCGTCTCCAGTTTTCGACGTTCCGCCCTTTCGAATTCACTGACCTGCACCTTCCTCCAACAAAACAACAAGCACCATCCCCTTCCGCAATCCAATCTCGTACGGTAAGCAAGGTTAAAAAGCCAAAAATAAACACATCGACGCCTGTGTGATTCGAACACACGCTCCCGAAGGAAATGCCTGACTTTGACTGTCTCAATAGCAGGGCATCGCGTTAACCACTCCGCCAAAGCGCCTTTTTTATGTTGTGCACAAATCGGTTTGCAACCATCATTCCTCTTCTAAGCACAAAATAATGCCTTGTGATTGGTCAGAGCTTGAGCGTGGCTGAAACTTTTGACAGCTTGGAGATGCGTCTGACAGCTTGAGCTGTCACAGCGTTCGGCACAAGTAATACTTGACACCGTGTTTTGGTGAGTAATCTCGAGTATTACGCTACTATACCTGAAGCGGCTACTTTTTTCATTACTCCAATATTACTCAAGTAACACGAGTGATGCCAAGACATAAAATAGTGGGTCTTATCAAAGCTAATCCTGCTACGCGAAGAAGCGTCAGGAAAGTTTAGCCTACGTTGCCTTCTTAGCCTGTTACTTTTCCTACTCTTACTCTACTCTATGTCCCACATCCGTTACTTGAATAAGCTTGACAAAGTAATTATTGTACTCATCTCTGGCCATTGGTTACTTGAGTGATACTCTGCCGAACGCCGGGCTGTCAAACCACCACAAATGGCAGGTGCGGCCCACTGCACTGGCAGGAGGGAGGAAGGCACGATGAAGGAGAGGACTATTGTAAGTAATTCCATTTTGAAGCTATTCTGCTTGCAATGGCTAAATCAATCGCTAAAAGAACCTCAACGCCACTTGCTTGTTACATCGCCTTATGCATATTTTGTAGCAGTCAACGCAGGCCGAGCTCACACAGCAAAGCAAATCTCCTCACGTGCAGCTATCGTATCAATCCTCCTCCACTCTTGCGCTCCTCAGCAATGAGCACCATCGACAGCAGGCTGACATCAGACTAACAAGCGAGAAACAGCTAATATTTAGCGCCTCGATTTCTTGCTCTTCGGCCTGCGGTCCTCGTCTGACGAAGCACCACCATCACGATCCCTCTTCTTCGCCTTCTTCTCAAGCGTATCCCAGTCCTCACCCTCCTCCTCCTCCTCGTCTTCTGATCCCGACGCCGAGTCATCCGTCGCCTCAGCCGAAGCCTCATCATCGAAGTCCGACTCGTCTTCCGAGGATTCATCAGAATTCTCGAGTTCCGACTCGCTGATCTCAAAAGCAGACTCCTCAGACTCTTCATCAGCGTCCTCATCATCGGACTCATTGTTCAAGAACGACCAGCCACCATCCGCGAAGAACGCATGTGGGTCCGCCGTAACAGTCTTCATGATAGTCGGCCAGTTGAGGTTGAGTGGTCCTTCCGAGAATGGGATATTAACGCTATCAAGCCACTCCTTAACGTTCTCGAGTGACTCGACCGGGATCGTATTGATATGTGCTGGCGGGCGCATGAAGTCCTTGAAGACAAACACCATATCGAAGTTCTTGAGGCCGAACTGGACACGTTCCAAATGCGCAATTTCGATGTCCTCGAGTGAGATGACGGTGAACGGCTGCTCGGTGAGTTGGACCAGACAGTCGGTGGAAGGCTGCATGAAGACATTGGAGCGGAATGGCACGCCGTTAAATCCCAGCTCGCGGAACGGAATATCGACATCAATATTCTCCGACTTTCCAGCATCAGCGATCTTCTGCGCAAAAGCTTGGAATTCGCGATCAAGCTGCGCTCTGCGGCGTCTCTCCTCCTGCTCCGCCTCAAACTCCTCCTCGTCTCCATATCTGTACTTGCGCTTCCTGTTGCCAGTCTCATCGAACTGAATATCCGTCGCCTCGCGATAGAACTGCACATCCTTCTGCTTCTTCTTCCCGATCATAATCGGATCCTTAAGATGCACATGGATAATGACAATCAACTCATGCTGACAAGGCTGGAAGAACAGATGCTTGACGTTGCTGAAGAGAATATCGACACGATGTGCCGGGTTGAGCGGTGACTGGTATCTCAAACCATTCTGATGGATCTCGACCTTGCCCGGGACACGCTTACCATCCATAGCTGGACGGATGAAGACGTTGTCCATGACTTGTGGACGGCGATTGCGGATCTCGATCAGCTTGTCTTGCTCGACGACGTCTTCCATGTCCTTTTTCTCTTGCTCCTTCTTGACTGCGTCGCGCTTCATGTTTGCGATTTGGGTGGCGATGTCTTGGAAGCGGTCGCCGTCGTGGGAGCGGAAAGTGAGGGAGCGGACGAAGTGTGCAGAGGCGTCCTCAAATGGCTGGTCATCCTTGCGGCCGACACCTTGACCTGGGGACATAAAGTTGATGCGGAGGTACGCGTACTCACCCTCATCGGACTTCGATGCGTTCTTGATAGTCTGGATGTGGAAAGGAACTGGCCTTCCCATGATCGGAAGAACAATGGTCTGTGCCTTCTGATCCATAACTATTGCCAAGTCCTTAACTCTCATCGGAAATTGGTTATCGCGCTTGTATGACTCGTACTTCTTGAACTTCTTCACGGTTGTGCCGTTCTGATCAGCAGTCGCCTCGGCATACTTGGCCAAACCCTCCTGCTGCTTCTTCGCAGCAAGCTCCTTCTGATGCTCTCTGCGTCTAGCCTCCGCACCCTCATCAGCCTGAGTGGTGCGCTCAGCACGAAGTTTTGACTTAATAATGTTTCCAGTGGCGACGGCTCCAACCTTAGAATCTTTCTTCTCGCGCTGCTTTGGTGCTGGTGTCGTCTCCTCGTCATCCTTGAAGAAGAATGAAGTCGCATCAACATCAGATGGCGCGTCACCGGTAAAGATAAACGGCTCCTTGTCAGTGACACGGACGGTGTCGGTAAGAACAAGAGAGTAGATTTTGCTCTTCTTGTCTTGTGGCGACGGGTTCTCGATATCGTTGAATCCGGTAGTGATCGCAAGAGTCATGCCATCTTTGAGAGTGCGGGTATTCTTTCCGTTCAGGAGAAGAGTACCGTCGCGAGTCTCGATTCCGATTCCAGCTCCGACCGTACGCAGGAAGTGCTTCTCAAGATCTGGTTTCTTGGCGCGAACCAAAGCAACGGCCTTGGTGTAGATATCCTTAACTACAGCGCCTTCTCTGATCTCCCTCAGAACCAAAGCATGGACTGCCAAAAGCAGCTTGTAGTTGCTCTCCTGGCTCTTGTTAGGATCCACCAAGTACGTTCTCGCGATCATCGAGCAGTACGACTTATATCTGAGTCCTATAACCGCCAAAATGACACCCGCATGCAAATTCTCATCGTCAATCTGAGCACTCATCTTCAAGTCAAACTTTCCACCAGACTGAATAATAGGTCCATGCGTCCAATCCAGTTGTCCCGGCTCAAAATCCGTCGGCATCTTCTGATTATTCGGCAACTGCACTGTCTGCCAGAACTTCGTATCATCAATCTTATTATCGATCCTTGTTGCCAAAGTGCTGTGCTTAACCTTCTTATCCTCATCCAGGATGTTCGACATCTCCTCCACGAAGTACGGGTTCATGAGCGCAATACACGCCTTGGAAGCGTTCCTCATAGCGCGAAGCTCGTTCTCATCCTTAATCGAAAGCGCAGCGGCGGAGATAGCTGGCGCAATATCGACTTCCTCCACGTCTTTTGAGATGTCCGCGTAGACTTTCTTCCACTCGTCGATGAATGGGCCGGAGGATTGGTCTTTTGGCAGGACGCCGACTTTCTTCTATTCCACTTATTAACCTCTGCTCTCTTTCTCACATCCACTTCTAAATCTATACTTACGCCCGCACCCTTAATAATCGCATTCACCCTCTCAAAATGCTTCCTATTCTCCTCCGCATCCTTGCCTCTCACCAAAATCTCAAGCGGAATCTTATCCCCTTTCAAGCCCTCTAAATGCTTCGCCTTCTTCGCCGTCGTAACAATCCAGACCCCCTCCAGCGTAAACAGTATCAGGGTAGCTGGGAACTCGTAGCCCAGCAACCAGAAATGAATGGCATTGTTCTTTTGAAATTGCGCGCTCTCTTCCGTCTTTCCCATAAGTATCAGGATGCTGTTTGCGCCGTTAAAGACGTTGTTCCTGGCGTCGGCTTTCCAGGCGCTGTACAAGGAGGAGAGGCGCTCTTGGAAGAGCTGGCGGTCGATTTTGATGTCGCCCATTGTTGCCGTTTTGATGGCGATTGGAGGAGTGGTGTAGAGTTCGCCCTTGGGCTGGTGGTGTAGTGCTTAACTCTGGTGTGGTGCCTAACTCTGCTCTGATGGCGGTTGGCTGGTTCGTGTCCTCTTGTTCGAAACTCGCTGACGCAAGCGAAATTGGGTCGCGGAAATCGATGAACAAGCTTTTAGTAAACAGAGTCCTTCAGCTCCGGATACTGAGTATGCGACGGTGACTTGACAAATGGTTGAAGGATGAAGTTGTCAATGTGCTGTCGCGCGAGCCTTGATGTCAGAAAGTTGGGCGGACCGCGACGCGCTAACCGAAGGGGGCGTGTAGATTAGATTGAAGTGTCACGTGGTGCTACTTTGACGCGTGAGACGCGACGGGATGCGAGGTTGAGTGGAAGTGGTTGAAGCTCGCAAACTTTGTGCTTAAAGTGATTTGGCCTTATTAAAGGGTGTGATGTATTTCCTCTTACACATTTATATGTATTAAGATGAGCTTTACAACCTCAGTTGTGTTGTGGGATGACAAAGAGATGTATGGTCATTTTGTTGGTCAGAAGTAATCGCCGACTAATGCATTTGACATAGCAGCCACAATGACACGACTTATGGCCATGGTCATCCACCTAGGGGCCCGTACAAATCCAGAAGTTGGGAATCACATCGAGTACGTTAACCGATCGGCAGTTTTAGAAGTTCTCTGGGACACTCCAATGCATGTTTTTGACCAAAGAAACAACGTGTGAAATTTATCGCCCTGTTAACAGATCGGACATCACACTTTTCAATCTGTAAGTTAAGAAGAAACCTTCCCGACCTTGTGGCTCAAAAGTAGAATGCAAGAACACACTGCCTATGTTAACCGACTGGCCGCTGGAAGTTTCAACTTAAAAGTTCTCCATAGTGAGCTCTTTGCAAGAGTGGTGAATAGATTATGCATCTTGGCGGTCACCATGTCGAGTCATGATAAGGGCCCTCGACCAATCTGTTTGTCCTCGTCAACTAGATGAATTCTTACCTGTTTACAGCAGTGCGGCTACAAAGGTACTGGCAAAAGTGCTCAGACTAACCTATCTACATTACAAAACCCTGTTAGCGCAGCTTGACTCTTTTTAACTCGCGCTATCTTTACATGTCGGTAATTGCAAACAAACAAATCCCCCATGGTACAGCTTGACTCTTTTTAACTCGTACCATCCTTTACTCCTTAGATGACCGAACCCCCATAATGCAGCTTGCTCTTTTTAACTCGCATTATAATCCAATCGTCGCCTTCCCGCCCTCTAGTGCTCAGAAGTACATCACATACAGCGGCTACCCGAGGCAACGAGACACGAATGCAACGAGGCCCATTATAGTGCTCAGAGGTATGGTCGTACGGCGGCTACCCTGAGAGCGAGGCTCGGCAAACGACTCCTAACATCCCAAACTCCGTAATGCAGCTTGACTCTTTTGAACTCGCATTAGCAGACCGTCATAACTTCGGTAACATCAGACATTATCATCTCCGTCATCTTCGTTCCCAATTCTCTCTCTTCTTCAGTCGTGTCAACGCCCTCCAAACTCTTGCAAGTCATCGTCAGCCAACACCACTGGAGCCAGGTGTATTAACGCCCTCCAGACCCTACCATTAACTCTCGTCAACAGTAAAGCCGTCGTCAGCCGATACACCGAACTACTACCACCACTTAATCGCTCTTTCTCGCTCGCTCCGCTCGTAAACTCGCATTATGAAACAAATACAAAAGCAAACTAGTCCAGCGCAGCTTGCTCTTTTTAACTCGCGCTGGTATATACATGAATCAAATCGTCCCCATCCACATTTTGGTGGTACCCGGCTGTTGAAAGTCGAGTCATTGTGCTTGCCAGCGATCGCTTGTCGATTGCCCAGCGCACACAGCGTTGAGGTCCAGGATCCGTAACTCCTGGTCCAAGTCACAAAGGAGCCCTGTGACTTAGATGACGTAGGGAATAAGGAGATACGGAACATCCTTCTCATACTGTGTCCACGCCTCCCCATACTTCGCCCTACACTTCTGAATATCCCTCCACGCTCTGTGGGTAATCATACAGATGAAAAATGTCGGATAAAACCATGGGAACGGGCTGTTAAAACCACAGATCAACCCCCAGCTGAGGGCGAAGATGGCGTCGCAGGTGTAGTGGATTTTCCTCGCCTTCCCATACCACCCGTCAGCAAGAATCTTATGCTTCCCATCCTTCGTCGTAATAACCTTCGGATTCTGAATAGCCTGCCATGGAAGCTGTGGGAAAGTCTTGCGGAGCACCTCCTTTCCCGTCTCCTCAGCGCGGAATCTGTTTTTTTGCGAGTTCGTCGTGTCCCAGATCCAGTAAACGAAGAGATAGAAGATGGTGAATAGTATGAGGACGATGGGGTTCCAGTGGTACTCATCCGGATGGTGGTTGGCGAGGTAGAGTGTGCAGTGACAGTAGGTGAGTGGGACACCGGCAAGGTTCCAGAATATGAGCATAAAGCCCCATTTCTCGAAGTACATGTCCCAGGTTGAAATGATGAGTTCCTCACCCTTGGAGCATGCGTTGGCGTAAAGGTAGTGGGCCAGGATGAGGAACATGACTTCGCCGGATACGTAACCGTACTTCTCATACTGTCTCGTCGCAGTCGCGCAGGAGAGGAGGAGGAGGATGTACCACGGAATTCTGACTTCGAAAAACATCTTAAAATCCAAGATGCCGAACATGCGTGGGTTAAGCTCGGCGCCCATGAAGAAATCATAGATATGGTTGCCAGTCATCCTATGCTCGGCCCCACGCACCAACGCACTTATGTAAGCGGCAATGGAGACGAGGAAACCGGCGATGATGGCGACGGACATGATGGGGCCGAATTCATCGAGGATGGTGTAGAGCGGGAACAGGCCCGTAACGTGCAGCACAGCGGCGAGGGCGAGAGTAACGTACATACTCCACATGCCTGAGCAGTAGTAGGCCAACTGTTTACCGCCGGCGTGAGGGAGGGGTTTGCCGTGTCCCCAGACACCGGGGAGGAGGCAGTAGCAGGCCATTTCGAAGATGCCGAAGGTCCAATAGATGGCCCAGGCTTTGCGGTGGGGGTAGGCGCCCTCGTAGATAAGATGGCCGAGGTGCTTGAAGAAGTCGCCGAACGACTGTCCTTCGCCGGGGGTCGGGGCGTGGCCATTGTAGTAGGTCGCTCCGATCCACATGTAGTACATTAAGGCTGGGAAACCGATCATCATGGCGCTGACGCCCAAGGCACCGCCGAATTCTTTGTGTCCGCTATAGTCGATCTTAGCATCCAAACCTGGCTGCCATCCCTCCACAATCATCGCAGTCTGGTTGTCGAGAGTCGAAGCCGAACCATTAACAACGTCGTCGTTCTTCTTGGTCGCGGCGCCGTTGGCAGTTCCATAATCCTTCCTCACTGCGCCGTCGCCGTTGATGAGGCCATCAGCGGTCTCTGCAGACACGGAACGCGCCATGCTTGCTCTGGTTACGCGCTTGTTGAGGTTCTCCTTTTCGTCGCGCTTCGTGGCGGTAGTTGCCGAACTGGTTGAGATTGAGGTTGCGGAAGTGGCGCTGGAGAGGTCGTCGACGTCTTCTTCGATGAACTTGCTCTTCCTTCTCGTAGATCTGGTTCTACCAGGCGTCTCGACAAAGTCTGGTTTGACAGTCTTCCTGCTGGTGTATTAGCGACAAAGCTCTACGTAAACAACTACTCCTAACCAATTGGTCCTGGTGGGCGATGATTAGCAAAGTGTGGAAGGAGAAACTTACTTGGGCGTCTGCCGTAAAGAATAACGTTCACTCATCTTGAACTTTGCGGGGAATCCAGGTCTTAAGTACTCTCTGTCTTCTATCACGTACCTGGGAAAGAGTAACAGGAGGTAAGGCTAGAAGGCTGAAATGTGGATTGCGACAGCCGACAGGGGAAATTGCTGTGGACCCGACGCGGGCGTGCGCGTGCAGGTGAAGGGTGACAGCGCTAACCACTTTGAACCACAACCAAAAATCGGTTAGACTTCCTCTTTGGGTTTATATTTAAGGTGCGCCTTTTAAGCTGCCCACATGATGTGTAAGTGAAGTTTGGACGACAAAATGGAGGCGATATTGAATCACAAATGCGGCTTCGTCTTCGCATTGGGACTTTTTGTTATGGCGATTACAACGCCGCCAAGGGACTCGATGGCACCTGAGAACAATGATTGGTTAGAGTGCCATTCAGCGAATACGAAAGGATACTCAGGTACCCGTTACCGAATATGCGGTCCAAAGCTTACTCTATCTCGAGGTAAAGATCTCGGTGCTTCGTTTTACGCCGAGTATCATAGTGCAATTCGTTTAGTCGAAAGACAAGATGCGTATTAATGAAGCACTTGATGTCAACAGCACTGTTCTGTGCGGTTGTCGTGAAGTTTGGCAAAAAATAAACACTAGGCGGGATCCTCTACTTCCCTCGAGTACTCCCTCGTCGTAAAAGGTGGAAGTGAGCTTGGAAGATGAATGCGATCTTAGAGCACTAAACAGCGAATTGAATAGCTCATACAATGGTGAATGCTCCACTATTCTTGTCTCGCCTGGTAAATTGTCGCCCACCAAATCTGCTACGTTGTATGTAGTCCAAGATTGCGTTCACCCTCCAAGATCGCTTTCACCCGCTATGACGAAGGAGTAGTGGGTTCCCATGAGTAATATTGAAGGGCGACATATGTCCTGGATATCGTAGGTAGGACGAGCCCATCGGTTTACGTAATCAAACAGCTGTGCAGCCGAGTCACGACTTCATTCACAACCCGACTTTGTTCAGTTGTGCTGGCATCAAGTGCACATCTTCACCTGCCTTCATAGTCGAGCTGACTTCAAAGAATTGGTTAGAGAACATCTGTATTCTTTCCTCATCCTAATGTCCCTCCAGTAGTCCTGCACCGCTTCCCGCGCTCTCAAAAGCATTGCCTCCGACATGCGGGTGATGGGTGTGTGGTTCTGGAAAGGTCATCAAACGAAGGTCTCCGGTTCCGTCTCGTGGGTATCATAGTCTTAGGAAATCTGGTCGTCTTTGTGTCGCAGTCGGTCGACGGATTTTGTGCTGGAGTCCGCTATTCTGTTCCCGATAATCGTACGTGTAACGGTCCTCAGATCTACGAAAGCTCAATCAGAGCAACCAGTCGCCTCCAGCCATGGTTGTCGTACCGCTTTAACCAAACTTCTTAGTTCCACCCTTTGGAACAAGACCCTTCATATTCTTAACATTCTTCTTGCCTCCGCCCAGCATTTCGAGATGTCCCGCCTTGGCACCGAGGAGCTTCTCTGTCGAGCCGGTAAGGCCTGCGCAGTGCTTCTATTTGGGCATTAGCCTCCATTCATTTAACGGCTTCGTCCCATCCTTCGATCCTCCTCCACTGCGCTCTCATTCACAGTATCTTCCTCCTAGACTTCATTTCTTCTTCTAGTCTTGAAATAGGCTCAAGATCCAGGGATAGTTGGTGATGCTTACCTTCAAAAGCGTCGCATTCTTGACAAGATTCGCCCTCTTCGGCGCAATAGTGCGCTTGCCTTTCTTCGCGTTCTTGTTTGGTGCCTTGCCCTTGGACTGGCCGAGCTTGCTCTCTTTAATGAGACCTTGCGCCATGATAGCTGTTGACTGTACAACTTAATCAACGAGTTGAAAAAGTGTTGCGGTGACCGAAGGTGGAGGGAGAGTAGGAGAAGGCTGACCCCGATAGCAACCTAGGGCGATAAGGACAAAAAGTGCAAAACGCTATGGTGCGGGCGGTGCCGCCTCCATTTTCTCCAGCCACATGTGACACGTGTAAGCCACAGGCTAAAAGGGGTAGGCGCAGTTCTGAGACCAGGAGGGTCTTTTCAGCCACAGATGCCCTTCTGTGCATTTGACCGCGGCGTGCATGACGAACAGGGGCGGCGCGGGAAATGATAGGTGGAAGCTCAAGACGCGACCTCGAATTCTCGAACTTCTTACCTTGAAATATACCCAACTCCTTCAACAATAATACCGACAAAACCTGAGCCAACACTGTTCAGAAACTTGAGTCTCCTGTGCTATCACAGTGACTTTGTAGCATCAAAAACGAAGCGAACGCTTTGACGGAAGAGCTTCTTGCGGGCTCTCACCAGGCAACGAACAACGAGGTGTTTGTCAACACGACGATTAGGCACGATAGTAATGGGAAAAGACTGCGTCGCATGAAATAGGTTCTCGACTCCACAGTTTCAGTCTACCTGTTACGACGAGACACATAGTCAGCACGACCTTTGTGATACGATATACTGCACAGGCGCCCAAGTAACTACCCAACGGTTGCCCATGAGCACGTCGCAAGCTACGATCCACTTTTACTCGACACAGACAATCACACCTATATTTCATAATCGACCGAGCATCTTGAGAAAAACCGGTTAGCAAGCCATACCGGCGACACCAACCAAGGTCGACGATACACAACCGCCATCATGCCGCCAGCAGGAGGAGGAAACATCAAGGTGGTGGTGAGATGTCGACCTTTCAATTCACGAGGTTAGAGACGTCTTTTTTGTACCCGTTCTCAAGTGTACCTATTAACCGGTTAACAGAAAGGGACCGCAACGCCAAATGTATTGTCCAAATGAAAGGCAACCAGACAGTTATAACACCACCAACAGACACCAAAACCAAAGACCACGGCTCAAAGACTTTCGCCTTCGACAAGAGTTACTGGTCCTTCGACAAATCTTCCCCCGAATACGCAGGCCAGGAAGACCTGCACGAAGACCTCGGAAAACCGTTACTGGATAATGCGTTCCAGGGATATAATAATTGTATTTTCGCCTATGGCCAGACAGGGTCAGGAAAATCCTACTCCATGATGGGCTACGGCTCGGAGGCCGGCGTCATCCCTAAGATCTGTCAAGACATGTTCGCTAGAATCGCCGCTGTGCAGGCTGCGGACCCGAATATCACGCATACGGTCGAAGTGTCCTATTTGGAGATCTATAACGAGAGGGTTCGGGACTTACTCAATCCGAGCACGAAGGGAAATTTGAAGGTTAGGGAACATCCGTCCACAGGACCCTATGTAGAGGATTTGGCGAAATTGGTGGTAAGCAGTTTTGAGGAGATTGAGAATCTGATGGATGAGGGGAATAAGGCGAGGACGGTGGCGGCGACGAATATGAATGAGACGAGTAGTAGATCTCACGCAGTCTTTACACTCATATTGACTCAGAAACGCAATGACGTTGAAATCAAGATGAGTACTGAGAAGGCGGCGAAAATCTCCCTTGTCGACCTTGCTGGATCTGAGAGAGCAAATTCCACAGGTGCCACGGGGGCAAGACTTAAGGAGGGAGCAGAGATCAACCGCTCCCTCTCAACCCTCGGTCGCGTCATCTCTGCGCTCGCAGACCTCTCATCCGGGAGTAAAAAGAAAGGGAAAGCCACCAACCAAGTCCCGTACCGTGACTCAGTTCTCACCTGGCTCCTCAAAGACAGTCTGGGAGGAAACAGCATGACGGCCATGATTGCTGCGATCTCGCCGGCTGATATTAATTTTGACGAGACGCTGAGTACGCTGCGGTATGCGGACAGTGCGAAGAGGATTAAGAACCACGCCGTCGTAAACGAAGACGCAAACGCCCGCATGATCCGTGAGCTGAGGGAGGAACTCGCTACTCTGAGATCTAAGCTGGGAAGTGGTGGAGGTGGTGCTGTGGCTGGCGAGATTCAATACCCGGAAGGCACACCCCTCTCCGAACAAATAGTATCCATCACCGCGCCCGACGGGACTGTCAAAAAAGTATCCAAAGCCGACATAGCGGAGCAGCTCGGGCAGGCTGAAAAGCTCTACACAGACCTCAATCAGACATGGGAAGAGAAGCTGGCTAAGACTGAAGAAATCCACAAAGAGCGCGAACGCGGGCTTGAGGAACTGGGAATATCGATAGAGAAGGGCTTTGTGGGGTTGCACACGCCTAAAAAAATGCCTCATTTGGTCAACCTTTCTGACGACCCCTTACTCACTGAATGCCTTATTTATAACCTCAAACCTGGCACAACAATAGTTGGTAACACGGCGACAACAACAGCAGAGATGGCTGAAATCCGCCTCAACGGCTCCCGCATCTTGCACGAACACTGCGCATTCGAAAACGTAGATGGAATCGTCACGCTCGTACCACGCGAAGGTGCGGCGGTGATGATCAACGGTAAACGTGTCACTGAGCCAAGTCGACTAAGGAGTGGGTATCGTATAATCCTAGGCGACTTCCATATCTTCCGATTCAACCATCCCCAAGAAGCTCGCGCAGAGCGAGCGGAACGCTTTGTGGAACGAACTGGAGAGGTCACTAAGAGCTCGCTGAGACACTCTGTGGCTATAAGTCAGCTGGAGAAAAATGCCGATGGCATCGGCTTCGTAGTCGGCAGTCCGTCACCAGCACCACGACCAGATCACCAAAGAAATTACTCAGTAGCTGAGTCGTCCGAGTTTGGTGGCAGTGAATCTCGTCCGGATTCTCCATTCCAACGCGGCGGGAGAGATGCAGATTGGTCCTTCGCACGGCGCGAAGCTGCAGGTGCTATCCTTGGCCCTGATCAGAAGATTGCTGGGCTGACGGATGAGGAGCTGAATGTACTTTTTGAGGATGTCCAGCGCCATATCACTGAAAGGCAAAATAGAGAGGAAAACGAGGATGGGGACGAGACGGCGAGTGTGAGCACCACGCCGTGGAAGATGAGGGAGAAATACATGAGTATCGGGACTATTGATGGCTTTTCTTTGGATACTGTTATTACGATGCCTTCGACGCCAAGGATGGATGGTGAGGGCGTGGAGAAGCTGAGGAGTGTAAAAGAAGACATGCAAGACAAGCTCGAATCGCAAAAAGCCGAGTTCACCTCACAAATTAAGGCTGCTGAGGGATCGAATATCGAGATTGAAACCATCAAAGTCGAGAAAGCACGCATGGAAGCCTCCCTCTCCCAACTCAAAGCAGAAATGACCCAACAACTCGAAGTTCAGAAAAAGGTCTATGAAGAGCGGCTACAACTCTTGGCACCTGCCGCATCTGAACCTGATACCTTCTCCAACCTGACCGAAGAGGAGGAGGAAGTTGCGAAGAGGGTGGTAGGCTATTGGAAGAGCCAGAGATACGTCCGCCTAGCAGCCACCCTTCTTCAATCCGCCTCCCTGCTCAAAGAGGCCCAAATCCTTTCGCAGGAGCTCGACGAAGCAGTGCACTTTCAATTTACCATCCTGTCTCCTGGCTTCTCGCTCTGCTCAAGCTACGACACCATACTCCTCGGTATTCCAGGGGACGACTCTTCCTCCGAACTAGAGGATATCGAGAAGCCTTGTGTAGCAGTCAGACTCGTCGATTACAAAAATTGTGTCGTTCATCTCTGGAGTCTGCAGAAACTGAAACGCAGGGTGAAAAGTATGCGTATGCTACACCAGTACGCCGATCGCCCGGAAGCTTTGAGGCATTTTGGGGGGAATCCGTTCGTGGAATCTTGTATGCCAAGGTACACCTTACTTGGTGATGTTGATGTGCCGTTGACTGCTGTCTTTGAATCAAGGGTTCAGGACTTTTCGTTGGATGTTAGGAGTCCGTACACGAGTGATGCTATCGGTGTCGTCAAACTCTCTCTTGAGCCCTCATCAGCAAGGGCGAAGGAGGGAAGTGAGACTGTGAAATTCAACGTCGTGATGCATGAGTTGGTGGGCTTCCAAGAACACGAAGGCACAGAAGTCCACGGACAGCTATCTATCCCAAGCCTCGATGAGGAGGGAGGTGTGGCGACGACTGGAATGGTGTCCGATTTTGACGAAGATCCTGCCCGCTTCGATAGTATCCATCCTATGTCCTTACCTCTCTCAGCACCGGAGGATGTTTGCTTGAGGGTGTCTATCTTCGCTAAGGTCAGCTCCATGCATCTTGATAAGTTGCTGAGTTGGGATGATTTGAGGGATCATGTGCCGAAGGATAGGAAGCAGATTAAGGCGAGGATAAACGAGACACAGTTTTATGCTGAAGAGCGGCATGATGTTTTTGCCAGAATACAAATCTTGGAGTTGTCGGAGAGTGGTGATTATCTGCCCGTTGAGGTCCTGCAGACTGGTATCGAGGATAAAGGTTCCTTCCAACTACATCAAGGAATCCAACGACGTGTCGTCGTCTCTTTGACACACAGCTGCGGAGCGTCCTTGCCATGGGATGGTGTAAAGAACCACCGCGTCGGCATCGTCCAACTCCTTGACCAACACGGCAAGGTCGTAGATAGCGGGAGTGAGAACGAGATAAGCCTGAAGCTGCACATGGATCCAGTGATGCGGCACAACAGCAACGGCACAACCTCCGTCGTTGTGGTGGGACAGTGGGACTCCTCGCTCCATAACTCTCTGCTTCTGGACCGTGTTACAAATGGCAAATACAAAGTGCAGCTTAGGATCGCTTGGGATGTGGTATCCTCAAAGGTCTCCGAACCCATGGTCTTCGGACTGGATATTCAGGCGCAGATTTTGAGTAGGAGCTATGTGAGGCAACAGAGTATGTTCGCCGCTCTCTGGCAGACGATCAAGGTTAGCCATGGTGTGAGCAGTGTTTTCGAGATTAAGGTCCGCCCAGAACCGGTTAAGAAAGCTGGAGAGTTATGGCGCATGAACACCGGAGGCGAATACGTCAAAGGCGAAGAAAACCTTTTCGGCTGGATGCCACGCGGGGTGTCCTTAGTGAGGGATTTCGTCAAAGGTAAACGCCAGAGGGAGAGAGCTGCGGAAATCGAGGCGGTGAAGGCTCTTCTGGGCCATTATGTATTGGAAGTCGTGCCCCGCAAGCCGAAGGCTAAGAAGGTCAAGGAAGCCAAGGCGAAGAAGCTGGCAGCTACCATGATCGAGGTTACTCCTCAAAGGCCGAAGACACCCGAGCCTGAGCAGGGAAGAGTGTTAGGTGAAATCAATGACGACGAAACTACGCCAGATCCTGAGCCGGCGACAGAGATGAAAAAGATCGAACCAGTGGCGCCATCCACAAATACTGAAGGCGACTTGAATGAGCCAGAACCTAAACTTGGTAAAGTTGCACGTGACGATTGGCAGTCAATGAAGCATGTTGAGCCCACACCGCCAGCTACGCCCGATGATGTCACGCAGATACCGGAACACAAGCCAGCGAACAGAATGAGGAGTCTTGAAGAGGAGCTTGCTGAAGCTTCTGACGACGACTTTGACGAGGCTGAGGAGGCTGATGAGACTACAATCGCCGACGCCGATCCATCTGAGCTTGTTGAAGCCGTCCATGTTACCTCACAGAATGCAGAGCTTGACCTCGCTGAACCAATTGCCGAGCTTGAGGTCGGTGCTGAGCCTGTTGAAGTTTCTGCGCATGATAATATTGTTGAAGCAATTTCTCTGAAGCAAGCTATCGCTGATGAAGATAAGTCTCCTGTGGAGAAAGTTGTTGCGCTGCTTGAGAGCAAGGCTGAGGAGGAAGCTGAGACGAAGGTTGATGCTGCTCTTCTTGGCGAACCAGTTGTGGTAAAGGAAACCGAATCAGACAAGGCTGACGCATCTGCGATCGTTGAGGGCCAGATTTCCGGTCCAGCAGAGATGGAGGACATTGAAGCTGAACAGGAGGAAGAAATATCGGACTCTTTGATCGAAAACGTCACTCATACTCCGCCTGAATTTGCTACATCGCTGAACACTGTGGATGCCACACCAATTGTTGCAGAGTCGCTTTCGCCACCCGCACTATCTATTCAGCAAGAGACGGAAGCCGTAGAGCCTCTCGTCACAGTCTGTCAAGCACCCGCACCTGTACCAGAAACCATCTCAACCGCATCTGCGCCTGAGCCTTCCGCCGAACAGTCCGATTCAGACTTCGAAGATGACTACACGCCCGAAGAGAAAGACCTCGCCCTAAAATATATCACAATCTGGCGCTCCACAATGCATCACGACCACATCGACGCCTTACTAGCACAAACAAACACTGAGCCACCATCCGACGGCGTGCCCGTTACCACCCTTACCTCAACCCTCCTCGCCGTGCCAGGCGCGAGCGCGAGCTCCGACGCTGCCTCATCCCGTCGTGCCAGCTCATCCCACTCCGCTGCGCCTCCGCCGGTAAATCTCCTTGCAACCGTGCTTCCTGTGCCAAGAAACAAAGAAATCCTCAAATCAGGTTATCTCATGACACCATCCGTGGAAGGGAAGCGCTGGGTCAAAAGGTTTGTAGAGTTGAGGAGACCGTATTTACATATCTACAGCCTTGAGCCCACTACTCCGGGGGCTAGCATGGGGAGTAGAGAAGAGATAGGGATTGTGAATCTAAGGAATGCGAGGGTGGATCATAGGCCTGTTATTGCTAAGTTGCTGAGGAGGGAACCGATTGGAAGAGGAGGGAGGACTAGTCAACTTAATAGTAGGGAGGGCAGTAGTACTGGGTCGAGCCGAAATGGAAGTCCGGCGCCGGGTGCCTCGGAAGGCGGGAGGTTTGGAGAGAGAGGCAAGGGCACGGAGGGTGTCTGGGCGGTTTATGGTAGCGATAACACGTGGTTGTTTGCTGGGAGAGGGGAGAGGGAAAAGTGTGAGTGGATCTTTGCTGCGGATCAGGCGTATTTCGGTGATGAGGAAGAGGCTGGTGAGGAGGAGTTGTAGACTCTGCCATAAACGCTCGAAGATGGAGATGTAAGATAAATTGGTTGCTTTCTTTGTGATGATACCCATGCTTTTTATATAGAGAACAGATTCGTTTGGATAAGGTTGTAGTTAAGCACTGTTATATGCTTTAACTTCCGTGTTCCTCTGGCGAACACGGCTTGTGCCACGAACACCAAAAGCACGCATCCAACCCTGCCACTTTAAGTATGGCGTCCAGATCTGCGACCTCCTTCACTTCTTCGACTTAGATTTGGACTTCAGCTTAGACTATCATCTCGCCTTGCTTCAGTGGGGTAGCAATGGTATTACCAAAGCAGTATTTGCTCGTTGGTGATTGAATGACCAGATGGGCGGGCTACTTGGAGGATTGAGGTCGTCATCATACTAAAACGGCTCGTTGCCATCTGGCCCTTGCGGAAATTTTGACTGAGGGGACAAGCCATCTTCAGTGGCAAGACGGCGTCTTCTTGGTCTGTTTCTGGCGTCGGCTTCAGACGACTCTCCCTGAAAACCCTCAATAACGTAACCAGCTGGGTAGCGTGAACTGATCAGTTCAGGAGATGCCGGGTGCCTGGTGTTGTCAAACTGAAGCATTTGCTCCCGAAAGGCTGGCAAGAAGACTAAGATCAAGATCAAGATCCTCGTCTTCACTCCGAGTCAACCTGTGACATCATCTCTGAGGTCCTCGACCTGGATCTTCTCTTTATTCTCCCGTGTCAACCGTTACCTTCATTTCTAATATTCTCGATATCGGTCTTCTTCTGGTCAAGCCCAGCAAAGAGGTCGTTAATCTCACCCATGGAGGCGTTCCCTCATACTGTCCAGTACTTTGCTTTCTTAGTTATAAATACAGGTTTTCTATTAATACTTCTGCAATTGAATGAAAGGCTAGTGCAGGGTAACAAGAAAGACAATCGATCAGGTTAAACACAGTGTTCTTGTTCTCGACGTCAGCCGCCTTTGTATGCTCTGGCAACAAAGACTCGTACCTGGTGCTATCTTGCCTGCGATCGAGCGAGGACAAGGACGGAGAAACCTGGAAGCAAATCTCTTGTTATCGCTGCCACAAAGGACCTTGGAGTATAACAGCAGAGCTCATCAAGATAGTATACTGTAGCTCAGATGGACTGCAGAGACGGGATTTGGACTTATTAAGATTCAATGATAATACGTTGGGTAAGTAGCACTAATTAAACCTCGTAGATCTACAAGAATTATGGATGATAATTGATGGTACTGTAGTGAAGGCGAGAGCGAGGTTATGAGGGCGCGGGCTGATTCAGCACAAGTACCTCGTACCCTCAATACCCCTCACCTTTTGCTCCTACGGCAAAGGCTGAGCAATGGTCGTTGTCATCCCTGACACGCCCCGTTTGCTGAGTACAGCCTGCTTTAGTAACTAACATTTTTATTTTATTTTTACACCTGATATCTCAGCCTCATTAACTCCCGCAGTGGTCCAGTATCACAGTCATCCACTTCACCCCAATAGGACGTTCAACGCCTCCACGGCAAGCCTTGACGCAAGCGCCGCTTGGATGCAGCTGTGTTGCGGTACAAGAGCACCTCCAATATGAAAATTATACTGTCCATTTTTCATTCCCAAATGAGGCCATGTGCCTAGTGTTTGTGTCGGTCGGCAACTATTTTGTGAGCATGTCCGCTGGTTGGTCTGTGCCAGGGATATGTTGAACATGTATGCGTTTCTGTGAAACCATGTCATTTTGTATATACATATCCCTCAAGTCAATGTGCTTCACTTGGGCATGAAACTTAGGGTTGTGCATCAAGCCAATGGCACTTTGATTGTCGCAGTAGAGTGTGGGAATAGAGGCTTCAAAGCCATCTTGTCGTTCACCAAAGTCGACTAACAACTTCTCTAGCCAGGCTGCTTCTTTCACCCCCTCGCTAGCAGCCACTATCTCAGCTTCCATCGAGCTAAGTGTTGTTGACTTCTGACGCTGTGCTGACCAGGACACTACACCGCCGTATCTAAGTACAGCCCAACCTTGGGATGAGATGCGGTCACCTTCAATACCCCATGTCAAGGATGATAGCGACCATTGCTCAGCGATTGCCGTAGGAGCAAGAGATGAGGGGTATTAAGGGTATAAAGTACTTGTGCTGAATCAGCCCGCGCCCTCATTAACCTCGCTCTCGCCTTTACTACAGTATTATAACCAATCATCATCTATAGTTCTTGTAGACCTACGAGGTTTAATTAGTGCTATTTATCCAACATTTATCATTGAATCCTACCATTCCAGGTTATGTCTGAAAACAACTTGTAGCTGTGCGGCCTTTTCCTCAATCGGTTGCGTCGTATCTGAAAACCAACAAACGTGTCAACTGACCTAAGGTCTTTTGACTTCCACTGCTCGAGGACAATGCCTTGTTCAGTTTGAGGTACATGTCCTCTTTATGTTTGAGCTCTGGATACATTGCCTCAAAAAACCCAGGAACCTCCATGTACACGTTTTCTTCTGACGTGGTGCAAGTTGTGACAATCTGAGTTTGAGGGCTGTTAAAATGAAACAAAATGTTAATATGACAACACACAACAGACGGAGTAAATAAAGAGCTTTGAAAGCGTTACTGCACTGGTTCTTGTATTTTTTTATGGATGTACTGGCAAGGTTCAAATCTTAAAGGTAGCACTAAACCAGTCTCTACCTAAAGGCACTTATTAAAAAATCTGCCAATAGGCCCTGTAACAATCATAAGGAGGAATAAGAGAAAGGAAATTGGGCACACACAAAAGACTGCGCAATGCTGCTTACTAAGCAGATACCAGAGACATGGGATTTGCTTTATGAATGCTACAAAGAGACTATCATAAATACCTTCTAAACTTAGATTTGGACAGCGGTGAGGATCATAAGACTAATGTGCAAGGGCTTGAGGATGTAGGGCCTGGAAAGCGGAGGCTTATTGGTAAAGAAATCTGTCGCAAGGGACAGACAAGGCACACACAGTCTGCCAATTGGGTAAAACGCTAGATGCTCAATAGGCAAAACAAATGGGAGAGCAGAGCAAGCAGCTGAGCAGCATGCTTCTGCTGCACTTGCATTTCAAGAAAATGAGTAAGACGGAGGGAAAGGAGCATGAGAAGAGGTGGAAGCAAACGACAACTTTCAGCTAACTATCATCAAAGCTGTTACGCTCTGCCACCAGAAAAGGAAAAAAAAAGTTTCACCACAAAAGAAGCCGCAGCGGGTGAGATTCCCATTGTAAATAAGGACTAGAATGGCAAATCCACAGACTTAGAAAGAAAGCGCAAGAAATATGATGAATCTGAGAACGAGTTCTTACATATTAGTTGCCGTATGGGTTGGATATAATATATTATAAGTCAACAAATTCAAATTCTTCAATAACTTTCATTTATGACACATTCTTTTATGCGGCTACAAGCTTACCCCAAACCACTCAATCCCTCAGGCCTTGCTGTACTTTAATGTGGGGCGACCGAGTGAGAGTGTAGACCTTTTTGTTGAGTTTCTACAGTTAGTCCACCATGGGACAACTATCATTTTACAGCATGGTATGTGTATAGCTAGAGCAAACTTTGCGTTGTAAAAGAAATTTAAAAGCGGACTATAGTAGAAATGTAATTAATCGATACGAAAGTACTGGGTACCCTAGATTCTGTGTATTGAACTTCTTCTATGTATCTTGGGCAAAGCACCCTTCTATGAGCAAGTATTGTAACTCCCAGTTGGTGAGTGACACTCTTTGCCCTTTGTGTTGCCAACCTCCAATTATGTAATCTATCCAGCTTTCTCACCTCATCCATCCCCCCATGTCAACAAAACTTACTTGAGTTGCGCTGTTCGTCCTCCGCCTGTCCAAGAAAGCTGTTATTCTATCTCTTCAAATCTGACTCGCCCATCAAATCGATTTATTTTTTGAGCTGCGCCTCACTTTTACTCTTCAGCAATTCCCTGATTAACTGCTTTGGGCAGTGGCGGCCCATCTCTTATCTTAATCCTAAGGCTTTCCTCCTGTGACTGCGCCCTCGTAAGCTTCTGTTCTTCACCTCTGAGCGCTTGAAATTAGGACCCTTGACCGACGTCAATGTGTCGAAAAATTTATTGCCAGTGAACCTAGACTTTGGCATAAAAGAAGAACGTTCGTTGTCAGTGTATTCTTTTTGCTGTGCACTTGTACTTCTAGGAGTAGGCGTCAAATTTTGGTTCAGCGTTGTGTTTTTTCCCCAATTCGGAGCTCCTCTGTCCGCTTTAATAACCCCCATCACGAGATCTGGCCCTGTATTGCATTTGTGGTCCCTCCTTATCTTAGTGAGTCCTCTTGTGCTTATTGGGTCAACACACTGTGAACGGTGTTGCTGATGGCTTGCATCCTGGCAATAGTCCAGTCTTCTCCACCATTGTGGCCAGGGTAGTACTTATGCGCTTTCTCTTGAAGTTCTTTATAATATCTATGTTTGAGGCTGTGCGGGCCACTTCAAGGAGCTCATAGTAGCATACAGGCTGTGGTGGAATAGCTCCTGCCTCCTTGCGGGCGTTATGTCTCCTCTTGTGATTTGTGTCGGCGTAGTCACCCGCGAGATGGGCCATATTTTTAGATCTACTGGTAGAAAGCGAATTTCCAGAACATTATCCAGCATCCTGGTTCTCGTTTCCCGCACAGGGTCTAATCGGTTTTTGTTCTAAGTGATCAATCATGGTATTTGTACCTGTGAAAAAGTTCGTCGAGCTCTTCTTGCCGGACTAGTTAGCCCTGTCACGCGGCTGCTCGTTGAACTTATGCTGAGCTGGTTCATTGATCGCGATAAGTGCTCGACTTTTGTTCAGTGACTCCAGCTTGATGGAGGGTGTCTTTTGCGCCGGAGCACCCACAGGGCGGTTGACAATTCCGAAGTCTCCTCGCGGTACGCTCGGTTGTGCCCAATCACAACACGTTATCCCTACTAGGGTGTGCACTAGCGCAACCACGACACGCCGCCAATCTTCGACACCCGCGTCTGGTGTCTTTAGCAATCATCTTAAGGCCAAGCTCAATTAACAATCGATATCAGCCTCGCTTTATCCTCTGTGCGCACTTTCAGTAACCAATGCACGTCTTCGCGCGAATCGCTAATTCACGGAGCTGACATCCTATAGCCATCATTCACGGATTCTCTGTTCTAAGCAAATAATAACGTCGCACGAAGGCCTAAGCAATAATCATACGACGGCCAAAAATGCCACCCAGAAGCAAGAAAGTCGAAACGGCACCACCAATACCATCCAGGCTTAGGAACCCAAGCAATGGTGGCGCGCTGTTTTTGCGCCCGGCCTTGACTGCGTCAAAATCAGAAGCCAGCGACATAGTGGAGGAGCCTAACAATCATGATGCGCATTGTAAGCAATCAGGAATGTCGACTGCCAGACCTGCGTAAGTGTTCACCATAATGGCTCTCTTTGAACCACTCCAGCTAACGCATAACCAGATCTCTGACCAGAGAGGAAAAGCTACACCTCCATCATGTCGGCCTCCCAGAGCGGTTCCTCGAGCCAACAGAGGTCGTGCCCTGGATCCGTTCGACTTACGTCCCTAAGCCAACAGCCGCAGGTGTAAAGTCGAAGCGCATCTATTCCTCCAACCTCGACCAAGAAATTATTGCGCGCCTGGCGAAATACTGGTGCGAGTTCGAGGAGATGAACAGATATTGGAGTCTCCAGCGCCACGTGGACATGGACTTGATGGGTATGAATAGCGGAGGGGCGGTGTCTCCCGAACACGAGCTGGATTACGAATGGCGCAAGACAACCGGTTTCCCCACTTGGCCAGATCGTCTCCGCGAAATACGCCCAGCAGAGCCATATAGGCCCTTGCCAAGGTTACGTGACGGACCTCAGGATAGCTACTTCCTCAGAGTCGATGACCTTGGAACAGATGACCCATTAGATGGCGATCAGCACAAGAGCTATGTGATTGGCGATCCAATAGCCCCTTCTTTAATTGCCAAGTCGCCATCACCAGAGCTCGATGACGCGCCAATCCTCAACAAGGTCTACGATGGCCAGGTAACTGGGCTCAAGTCCTATGGCGCCTTCGCCCTTCTCCACGGCGTCCAAGGTAATGTCACAGGGATGATATTCACCAGGTACATCGGCGAATTTGGAATCTGGTGTGCTGCAGCGGATGTCTTGCGCATGTACCAGAATATCAAAATCAAAGTCGTAAAGATCTTCCCTAACGGAAAGATTGATCTGTCCATGAAGGGCATAGACCAGCATACTGGAGAAGATACCACTCCCGCTGTGGACGACGCACCTATTCAGGGCAAGGTTTATGATGGAACAGTTGCTGCCTTTAGTACTTTCGGAGTCTTCGTCAAGCTTGAGGGTGTGAAGGGTGTCGTCGAAGGACTCGTTCACAAGACCAGAATGGCTCACAGTACTATCGATGTCCCATCTCAATTCCTCAAAAGGTTTCAGCACGTAAAGGTGAAGGTGCTGAAGGTCCAGAAAGACGACCGCAAGGGCAAGGACAAGGTGGATCTTTCCATGAATGACGTCGACCAGGCCACTGGAAAGGAGTTGATCGCAGCAGCTGAATCTCAGAGCGCTGCAAAGCCGGGTGCCGCTTCGACTGTCGGAAGCCCAATGGACATCTTGTCCAACTCTGATCATCCACCGCCGGAAGAGGACGAGGCGCCCATTATGTATAAGATTTACGAAGGCCACGTGAAATCCATCCCCCGTCCTGCCTACGGCGCATTCGTCGAGATTTATGGCGTCAGGGGTCGGCCACAAGGACTCGTTTATCAGACCAGAATTTCAAACGAAATTTCCCGCAAAGTCACCGACGTTGTGAAGAGGCTTCAGCATGTAAGGGTCAGGGTGGTGAATATTGATGGGAATAAGATTGATTTGTCGATGAAGGACGTCGACCAGACTACAGGCGAGGGCTTAGCGTCAGGGTTGCAGAGTGTGAGACACGAGGTTCTGAACCAAGGTGCCAACCAGAATGTTGGTGCCAACCCAATGGGGCCCACGTCCCTGTATGAGACGCCTGCCCAGCTTGTTGGCGACATGGACGAGAAACCAGTTATGGACAAAATCTACAATGGCACCGTGAAATCAATTCATAACTTAGGCATCTTTGTTGAGCTCGACAACGTCAAAAGCAGCCCAGATGGTATGGTCGCTGCTAAAGCTCTAAAAACCTATTACGTCCGCCACCCATCAGATGTCGTGCGACCATACCAGAAGGTAAAGGTCAAGGTCACCGCAATATGCCCGAATGGCAAGATTGATCTGTCCATGGTAGCTGTCGACCAAACCACTGGCGAGGACATGTCGGGAGGAGGAGATGTCGAGCAAGGCCAGATCCTTGAGGGTGGCGAGGTTGGAAGGAAGAGACCGGCGCCGGGCGACCTCCAGAACTATGCGACCAGAAGACGTCTCAACGACGATGGAAAGAGCGATGGCTCCTTGCCATATTGAGAAGCGAGGCTCTATATGAGAGCGTCAGGGCGAAGGTCTCGTGATAAGCTGACTTTATATCCTCCTCAAACGGCTCTACTGGCCAACCTCAGGAGAGCACGATACCACCGTGTATAACAAGGCAAAGTTGGGACATCAGTTATATGCAGTCGCTGGAGAAACGACGAAAGCAAATGAGATTTGCAACTGCTGTATACCTGCTGGCACCACTGGCGCTTAAGCAGAGAGACCTCCACATGTAGGGATCGAGAAAATAAAGAGCGAGCAAGGCAGAACTGTACACAAGCATAAGGGTTCTTCATGATTAATACAAACAATTACCTAAACTATTCGCAGATGTCACCAACTCATCAAGCTCTTTGACAAGGCCCTTGTTCGAACTTCGAACAATTGTGCACAAGCTGATATTTCCCCAACATCTTAGAAAGACATAAACGAGTAGGGCATTGCTTCCCAATCAAATCATGTGAGCTTGCCCTTCAGGCGTTGATCACGATTTGCGCGTCGATGACATTGACGCGGTAAAAGTGCCGGCAAAGCAAGGTCGACTGCGGAGATGATGGGACACTCTATTGAAAGTTTCGGAGACGTTTTATCCTTCCCAAAACTATCTACCCCCAAATCCCACCACATTTTGGCGCATTTTTGGGGGCTGGCTCGAGGGTAGACGCAGGATCTTCAAATCTTTATTTGAGTTCGTTAAGCGGTTGGTAGTGGGAGGTATAATTTGCGCAAGTGTTCATTCACTTCTGCAACCGACCTCGACGTCAAGTTGAGGTTTTGTGGCCGCATTGACGCTAGGCTAGAAGGGTGTTGAGGACGTGTCCGTGCACGCGTCAAACTGCGCCTCCACGTCATCAACTGCCAAGCTCTGGAACTTCTGCAACCTTGTTGTCCTGTGCGAAAACACAGCCTTATCAAAATGTAGAGTACCATTAACTTTAAAACCCTTCGCTCAACATCTATCAATAATCGCATTGCTATACTTCTTGAATTTCATGCGACATACCAGTCGCTCGCCTGCAACAATCCCTAATTCCTTAACCTCACCTCACCACCATCCAAGCGCCAACACGATGGGCGCATACCTCTCCCTCCCCGCGATAGCCAGCTATCTTATCCTTCCAAGCGGCGGCACAGCCTTCGCCTCTCTCAACCTCCTTTTTTTCTACATGACATGGTCGACGCTAATCATATCTCACTCTCCGCTCAAGGTCGAGATCCTCGGCTCGCTTTTTGCACAACTCATCTTTTTCGCGCTGCCTTCCACCTTGTTCCTTCTTCTGGACTTAGCAGTGCCCAGCCTGGTGACAGATTACAAGATACGAGGAGCTTCTGGCCTCGCGACGTCTGCTGTAGGGAGAGGAAAGAATAAGAAACCAGGATGCTGGAAGGTCGCGGGCGTGAGCTTGGGGAACATGGCACTAGGTTTGATGGTGCAAGCGGGGATTGAGTACGGGTTGACGGAGGTACTGCAGCTGCGCAGTGCGGTTCGGGTGGACAATACACTGCCGTTTCCATGGACGATGGTCAAGGAAGTCCTGCTTGGTCTTGGAGTTGGCCAAGTTCGTCCTCCTCTCATTTCCATCCACCCTCTTCTGTGATCGCTTGCTGATGTGGGTAAACAGGCACTTTATTACACCCAACACACCTGGCAACACCGCTCGTCGACCTGGATCGCGAAGAAGCATAAGAAATGGTCCCACTCTATCACGGCACCATACAGCTTCACGGCGTTCTACGACCACGCCGTCTCCCACCTCATTCTCAAATTCCTTCCTCTATACCTTCCCAATATCGTGCTGCGACCACATATTCTGAGCTACCTTATCATGGTCTCCCTCACCTCCCTTCATTATGTTGTGGTTAATAGCGGATACACATTCTGGCCGATAATGTTGGATGGAATGGCGCAAAGAGGGGACGAGCATTACAGGACTGGCGGGAAGGGAAATTACGGCATGGTGGGCTTGCTGGATTGGATACTCGGCACATGAATAGAGGTCGATGACGGAACGGTGGATAGGATGTGGATGAAAACGAGGAAGCCCCGATCTCGAGGAGGAGTGCGCAGGAGCACCAGGAAGAGGACATGATTTGGCGACCACTCCACCCACCGTTTCCCACCTTGACAGGGAAAATACTAACATACACCACCAGCAAAAAGGGAGCACTCTCTTACGAGAGACTCGGGTATTGAGCCCGAGGCGGGGCTCGAACCCGCGACCTTGAGATGATCTTGAAGATCTCCTGGTGTTTAAGACAAGGAGATGGTAAGAGTCACACGCTCTACCGATTGAGCTACCCAGGCGTGGGTGTTGTTGGGTCGTGTTTGTTATTCTACACTATATTGCGCCGATACTACGCTGGAAAAAATATAAGCATGTTGCGCTCCGGATGTCAAATTTTTACGGATTTTGTTGCATTTTTCAGACTAAAATTGAGATCTCAGGAGAAATCCTAAGATTCGGCACATTTTTACAGCTCCAGTTGAGACCATCCCCGCACGAACAAAATCATCAGTTATAGTCATAATAATTGGTTGAAATTCATTGATCATCCCTCAGTTCTCAGTTCTCCCACTCTCGAAGGTGTCCGCGGATTTGGTGACGCTGGTAGTGGAGCTGACGGCTGTCAAAACGAAAATTCTTCACTTCCACCCACAATCTAGGTCAATTTAGATTCGAACACTAAAAGTAAACGACAATGGCAGGATTTGAACCTACGCGGCCGAAACCATATGATTTCTAGTCATACCCATTAACCACTCTGGCACATTGCCCTTTTTCTTATAGAACGCTAATTTGATATATAATTATTATGCGCAAAATTTTGTCGGCTACTCCGTCCGCAAACGAAAATTGCTGTGTCGTTGTTTCCCTCTACTTGGGTGTTATCAGTTTCTCACAAGGCATTATGCTGATGATTTGATAAACATTGGAAATGTTTAAATTTTAGTTCCTATTATCATTTTATTTAGCTCAAAGTGTCACGATTGAAACGATGAAAGCATTAAATCACCATGAATGATAAGCGATGATGATAATCAGTGTTGAGCGCAGAGGTACAGACGAAGCTGGAGTTATGTACGTACTGGTTATTTACGATTTCGAGTTTGTACTGTCCTATCTTCCGTAACGGATAGCAGAGGCCTCTCATGGCCTGAAACTAGGTTTCGGAGCCAAAGACACTTCCGTCAAATACTTTTCTAAAAGTCAACCCCCACAATGTCATGTTGGTTGTGGAGATTTTTTTTTTACAACTCTCTCAATCAAGACACCTACCTAACAAGTAAATTGCGAGAAGATTAAAGTAGATAGAGGTATCTTCTCCTCGACCATATCTTCGCCTCTCTCTTCTTTCGACACATCCACAACTCGCCGCCAAGGTGAATTGCAACAAGTCTCGACTAAAAGTATCTTGCAATCCCTTCACGTCTTCTTCCTTTCTACTTTGAACACAACAAATGACCATCCGCATCCTGCGCAAAAGGTACCAGTACAGCGCCGTCTACCAACTTTTGCATCGAGTCTTCACACCTAAATACCCACTAGTTGAGTTACGAACCGAGCACCCATTGGATTCACTACCTCGACTTCGCTTCTGATTCACAAGTCAAATCTCTGTTGCATTAGTTACGACTTTAAACTCAAGTCTCCATAACCTCTATCCGATAGAGGAGTACAGTTTGTGCTATCTATATCTCCACAATTTCGGATCGCAGAGATATCACAACCCAACTCTACAGTTATTACTCCAACTTCCAATTGGAATTTAACTCGAGCTTGGTTTGCCTCCGCCACTACGACTTGGTTTTGAATTATGATTCCAATACTCAACACTCAATTCACCAGTACCACAACCCCGTTCACAAATCGACTCAACCCATCGGCTTTGAAAATCATTCAAACCTCAGTGCTCAGATAGCCTCAGTAATACGACTTCCATTAGAGTTACACTTATAATCCACCACCATGCCTCGCACACACTTCACTGTCCACAACGGCCAGCTTTTCCACAGTCCTCTCATGTGCCAGGAGAAGTGCACAAGAGACTGTGCATACCACCTTGTTTACCTCCTAGAGCGTCCATTCCAGGATCTCCAGCTGGTTTTCCTATCTCTACCATCTCTGAGGCAGGACTTGCGGCAGAGATCAGGAAGGTGAGCTGCGAGGATACTTATGATGCCGTGGAGGAGGGAGATGAGCAGTTGCTGTTGGAGATTGATGTTCTGCATTCTACTAGCAGACCATGGCTGATTCATAAGGCCCTTGGCAAGAAGGAGGATGAAGGCAACGGCTACCTGTATGAGTATAAGATGACTCAGTATAAGGGCGGTTCAGACGGAGGTAAGCCACAATGATCATTGTGACCCCCAGGAAAACCTTCTTGAGAAGAGGAAGGATGTCGGAACGATTGAAGCTAACATACCACAAGAAGTCAAGTCAGAACCTGTTCCATTGGATTGCCAAAGCTGTTCTCATATCCCAGCAAACAAGGTGAAGACGCTCATCACAAGCAAGTTAGCAGTTTACGAGGAAGTGTTCTTAAGACTCCTAAAGGAGCAGTAACTTGAGCTTCACAGGACTGTGTGCGTTTGCTGCATCCATTGCGACGAGCATGAAGACATGCATAAGCAGGTGAAGAAAACGCGTGCTCAAAGTGGTGCTGAGCACGCGAGAATCAAGAAGAGGAAGTCAGGGAGTGGTACGAATGTAGTTGTGGTACAGGAGGGGGTTTGTGACGAGAACAAAATACACAACAAAGCCGAGACGAGGAAGAACGAAGAATGGGGCTAATTTCAGTGTAAAGGTGAAGGACTTTGGAGAGAACAAACAGTTTGGGGAGCCGGACGCGGAGCTCGAACAGACGTTTGCTGAGAAAGCGGAAATGTAATTGGAAACGACACTGATGAGGGAATGAAGCAGAGAATCCCCAAAATCAGAGAAGAGATTAGAGATTGCAATAGAGGACAGGCCAATATCTGACACTTTCCACACTAACATGACCTTAGAAACAGTGTTACAAGGCCTCATGGTCGGAAGTTAATTCCGAGTGTAAACTTATCAAGTCTTGAAAAAAGAAGCCAAGGGAACTTAAAAACCAACATGCTTATGGTGACTTCGATAGCTGACTAGTTAGGGCCTCGGTATGCATCTCGAACGCAGGAGACTCAACAAGAACATGGGAATTGGTATGCTTATTTAAATGTCAAACATGAAACCGATTAGCATTCATCAAGGTGCCATCTGCCACCGCTCCAAACTCTTTGAGGATCAATGGCGCCGACACTATCAAGTCCAAAGTGCCGACCATCTCCGCGAGCCACATCAATAAGTCGATCATCAAATTGACTTTAAATGGCACCTACCGCTTAAAACCTAGAATAATCACGGCTAGAAACAATCCCGCCGCTTTGTGGCCCCGAAAGTAGTGAGCGGTGGCAGTTTTGACAGTCGAACTCTCCAAATTGGCGAGCTCGTGAACCACCAGCCGTCAAATCGTTCCGCAATGAGACCTATACAGCCGCGACTTGCGCCTCGTATTTGGCGATGCTCAACTCACAATGACGCTGCGGTTCCCACCAAAGCAGATAACCTGTGCGTAAAACGAATCAATTCTAGAACAGCTTTGCTGAAGGAGTATCAAAAACTAAACGCGAGATCACAAACTCTAACTGCCTCAGCTCCAGCTCGAAACTGTCGACATTTGTGCCCTCAAAGGCTCAATTTCCCCTGGGTTTTCAGTGTCGTGTCGTCACTTCAATTGTGCCTGTCAAGCTTGGTCCTGTAGTATGACAGTAAGTACTCGCTTGACTAGTTCACGGTTTTCAAGCTCATTCTAAACATCGTCACCGACAAGCGACTGCCTCGAAGATAGAGGTCAATTGACGCAATCATAGCTCATCGTCTTCATCACTTGGCGTCTTGACCACTTACGGCTGCTTGTGAGTGTCATCAACTTCTGTGCTAGCTGCTTCAACCATTTCAACTTCACTCCTCAACTTAGTGGTGTTGGTCTTCGACTCGAGACCAGTCATTGACTCAAAAGCAGTACTGCCATCGTTAGCTTGCGCCGATCGTGCTGCAAGACCACCACCGGTCTCATCGACGATTGCGACTCCACCGCCGTCAACAAGACCATTGCCAGCACCGTCAATGCCTCGCTTTTGCCGTATCTTCGCCACCGCCTCAGCTCCTCGGGTTACCATTCGCTCACGCTCCCCCTTCTCTAACATCTCTCTCCGTTCACGATAGAAGCGCTCAAGAGCATCGACCCTTTCCATCGCAGTCCAGCTCTCCACCACCGCACCGAACTCCGTCGGCCCATCATAATCGAACATCTGTGCCATAGTACAAAACTGGCGGCGCATCACATCTCGCGGTGGGCGGAAGCGATACTTGATCTTATTAACTCCATCTCTAGTATTGGCATCAAAGGATGACGCCACGGCTTGAGAGCCTTCCAGGTCGTCGTCGTCAAAAAGACGGGCGTCGGCTTCTCCGTCCGCATCAAGATTAGCCTGCTCAGCGCGGCGGGATAACCTTGCTTCGACTTTGGAAGAGCCGATCACTTCGGAGTTCTCGTGCGTGTACTCTACGCCGGCTGAAGCAAGTATAGCGGTTATGGCGTCGCCTTTCGGCGTGCTGTGTTTCGCTTTCTTCTTCTTTCCCTTCGGGGTGTCTTCTCCCGCTGCGTCTTCAATGATGTTCTCCACCAGCTGAAACAAAGCCGTATCTTCGTTATTGAGGTTGAAATCAGCTTTGGAGAAGATGTCTTCGTCGCCATTGTCCATGTCCACGTCTAGGAGGCCTACGCCGGCTTTAGCTTCAGCAACGTTTGTTTTGTTGACAATGTCCCTCAGCACGACTTCATCGTTGTGAAAGGTTAACAGGTTGTACATTCCAAAGATCTCGCCTTTTTTATGACCCTTCTGGTTTTGCACACCCTTGAAGTATCTTCTCTCCACCGAGGCGTTGTAACCAATATTAGCCATTTGCTGTTTGTAGATCTGCCTCGCATATACAATCTCCTCCACTGTCCCGGCAGAGACTAGGCGAAAGACTTCCACGTCACGCGTCTGACCAATTCGGTAGGCTCGATCTTGAGCCTGCAGATCGTAGGACGGGTTCCAGTTTGGATCGAAGATTACTACTTTGTTGGCCGAAGTTATGTTGAGGCCGACACCCCCTGCCCTGGTGGAAATGAGGAAAACAAACTGATTCGGACTGCTATTGAAGTCATCGACAACAGCTTGTCGTTCTGGGTAGCTGAGACTGCCGTCCAAGAAGGAAACGTTGTAAGAGGTGTTTTGGAAGAGGTGGTGCAGCATCTTGAGGAGCTTGACGGAATGGGAGAAGACGAGTACTTTATCGCCATTGGAATGCCAGAAGCGAAGCAGCTTCTTCAGCACTCGCCACTTTCCGCATAACTCGGGGTTAGACAAGTTATGGAGGGAATTGCGGTTGTTGTACAACTCTTCCCACTTATCTGGGACCATGGTCTGGAGGAAATTCATTTCGCGAGCTTGTTTCTCCACAGCGTCATTACTACTTGGTATGAGGAGAGCGAGGTGGTTGGAGAGTTTCTGCAGGTTGGCAATAACAGGAAAGACGAGCGCTTGCCACTTCGTCTCGCCGATATGCGAGTAGCAGCACCAGCCACGCTTCTTGCCTGACTCGCAATCACAACGATCTGCAGAACGTTTTACTACATCTACGATTTCGGAATCGAGGAATGTCTCATACGCATCCTGCTGCAGTTGCGTAAGAGGGCAGAAGACGACTCTGTCGCTCTTCTTGGGCAACTGGCTTGCAATAAGAGATTTGACACGGCGGAGGAAAAATTGCGGTAAGAGATTTTCGGAGAGCTTCTTTGCTGTCTTTCGCGCAATCGCTAACTGTTGAATCGTAGCATCGTGGCTTTGTCCCATGGTTAAGGGATCGACGATGGACTGTTTCCATGTTGACATCGGACCAAAGCGACCAGGGTTTGTCCAGTTGAGTAGTGTCCAGAGTTCTTCGTACCTGTTTTGGATAGCAGTGCCGGTTAGTCCAATACGACAGAGTGCGTTGACTCTGTTCATTGTTTTGGTGACTTCGGACCGGCGTTCTTTGATGATGTGACACTCGTCCGCAATTACACAATCCCAGGAAATGAGGTTCAGTTGTGAGTCGTTGATCTTGTATGTGCCGTATGTAGTGATCAAAATCTCGAGCCTTCCCGCAACAGCGGAGCGGTAGACCTCTTCTCGGCCGGTGCCGTGGAAGACATCTACCTGCCAATAACCCCAGCGTCCCAGTTCTTGTTTCCAGTTCTCGATGAGCGTACCGGGACAGACAATCAGCACTCGCGGGTACCATCTCTCCTTCTCTCCGTAGCGAGGAGGAGCACGGCGCATCTTGCGCATCCGCTTTTTATCCCTTTCATCTCCACTCTTGCCATACGCCACGGCTAAAAAAGAAGCAATTTGTACAGTTTTTCCGAGACCCATATCGTCCCCTGCATAAGCTGTTAGACTCGAAAAAAAAACTCGAAAAAATATCCCTACCTAGAATTCCACCCTTTTGTAAAGTGAAGAGTTCGTGGAGGAAGCCGACACCATCGATCTGGTAGTCGCGAAGATACTGCGCGATAGGAGCCGGTATGATGCCACCCGAGTGCATTAGCGGGATATCTTTGTGTGGCCGCGAAGGCTTGACGCCTTTAAGATCTGGACGCTCCTGTAGAGTGGAGAGACGGTCATCGTCCGAGAACTCGATGTCGTTGTAGTCAGGCGGTAACTTTAGTCCCTCCTTCCTTAGCGCAGCACTGTTCTGTTTCCTATCGAACTCTTTCCTCCTACTCTTCAGATAATCCGGCAAGCTATCCTCGCACATCTCATCCTCGCTCTCCTCAGCATATTCTCTCTGCACCCTCGACGCTACTGCCTCTGACTCCTGCTTTCCAACGGCGGAGGCAACATTAGATCGCACTCTGGCCGCGGCCTTCTTCTTAGCTTCGGCAGTCTTTTTTCGTTTTATCGATGCGCGGTTTTTGAACTCTTCGTAGACGTTTGTGTTGTCGTCGTCGGAGGACCATTCGACCTTTTCACCGGCTTTGCGCTTGCCTTTCGCCCAAGAGGATTGAATGGCGGAAGATGGGGTTGCGGAGGTGTCTTCGGTGTTTGTGCCAGAGGAAAGAACTTTTATGGGGTCTGGCTGAAGTTAGCTCGGTCTTCGGACAAAGGATTAGGTTGTACAAACTATTAGAAGCCATTCTTTAGTTTATGAAGGTTCGACCGCCTCCTTACTGTGTGTCTGAACTATGAACCCATATCAATTTTACGATGGGAGCAACGACCAACAGAATGCTCTGTGTTGTGTGCTTTCGATAGGCTACCGTTAATCAATTGGTGAGGTGACGTGGGGAGACGCGGCTGGCCGCTTGCATTTACGCGTCATCACATGACCTAACCTTAGTCGGCCCATCGTCTTCACGTGAGCATGGTACCCCTTTCGGCAACACACAAAGTGCGACAGCGACGGCGACGGTGCCAGGGACAGCGAGGCCCTAGCGCCTACGCTCTTAAGCTAGGAATTACCACAATGTTTTCAAGGCTGGGATTTACTCATTTCATTCACAATCGCCAACAATTTGCTTTCTGGCCATACTCGATCAATACCATCCAACCCTTTCAGCCAACTTCATTCACTCGACCCTTACAAAATGGCTCCATCAAGCCCACCTCACGTTCGCAAGGCTATCGCATCCACGGCCGCACGCCGCGCCCCCCACCGACCGTCCTCAAGAGACCACGCGCCAGAGCCGCCCGTCCAGCTGCCGCCCCCAAGACCGCCCGCACCGTCAAGAAAGCTGCTGAGAAGAAAATCGCCTCGCCAACCGAGTCCGATTGCGCCTCCGCCTCCGAAAATGAAGTTTCCAACCCGCTCCGTCAGCGCATTTGCCTTGCTGTCGCCAGCGACGATGAGACTGCCGCCAACGCCGATGCCGACACCATCACCGCCGCCAACGCCGATGCCGACACCATCACCGCCGCCAACACCATCGTCGCCATCGCCAACGCCGCCACAGCCACCACCGCCGCCAAGATTGCTGTCACCATCTGCACTCGCATCGCCAAGCGCAAGGCTGCCGCCATCACCTCCTCCTCCTCCTCCGAGATCGAAGCTTTTGAGGCCAAGAAGGCCGCCAAGCGCGCCCGCGAGATATCGCCAAGCCTTGGTGGGAGCCGTGTTAGATTGACTCGTGGCCAGAAGAAGATTCCCAGCGAGGCTGTTGGGGGTGATGTTGAGGTCGCGTATGCGTTGATGAAGGATGATGGTGCAGTCGTCAAGAAAGAGGAGTTTGGTGCGAAGGATGAGGTCAAGATCGATGATGATAACAAAGATATCAAGATCGATGGTGACGCCGAGGTCCACAAGAACTAAGTTGTAAGCACTATTCCCCACAACCCAAATACTGAGATGTATATTGACATAAAGGTTGAACGACCAGTTAAGGAGTACTTGCTAATATGGTTATAGTCTGCTTCTTTCTTCCTCCTTTTTCGTCGCGGTTGGGTCTTTTGAGATAGCATTGGCATAAGGATATACCTAGGATGGAGTATAGATAAGGGTCGGCGCATGATAAAGAGGACTGGCGTTCAACATAAGACGGAGACTGCAAACTGGTCTGGATCAATCAAAGAGAACTTACTGTTCTTTCCAATGTCGAAAACCGGGACTACCATGTAGCTAGCTGACGTACTTTACGAGGGGGGTTATGGGTTATGCTTACGGATGTGGGTTTATGACAGACGGGTGCTTTTGCTACGGCCACACCTATGAGCTACGAGTGGTAATGAGTCCCACCTCTGTGCCACACTCTCTTATTACTCTATTACGTTATTTATATGTCTACTTCCCACCACAAACGCCTTACCCTCATCCTCTAGTACCAAGCCGGATCATCAACATCAGAATGCTTCTCCATCCTCGGATTCAAATTCAACATTATCTGTCCTGGGATATGATCTTCCGTCAAATGTGCCTCAAACGTGCCAGATATCGCTCTCGTTCCCGCCGCCTTGAGGGAATCATATCCCTTTCCCTCCGCGAGGTTGCCAGCCTCTCCATTAACAGCTGCCCACTCAATATCCTTCGGCGTCACGCCCGGCCCTAAATCACACCACCGCGTAACCATCATTGCACGCTTAAACGTCTTCGTCGCCCGATCCTCCATCCGCTTCATCTCTATCAGGTACTCAGACGGACACTCAGGGCACCGGCGCATCGGCCGGCATTTCTCGCATAATGTGACGATGGAGGATGGGTCGTACACTTTCTGCTTCATACGATCATCCACCCTCCTCGCCACATCCGCAAGGCCGCCGAATTCTTGAGACCGGTCAACGGGAACGTGCGAGAGTGCGCATTTGCAGAGTTCCATGAGGAGGCCGTCCCGCCAATGTGCGCAGGCGGAGAAGTATGGCGTGTAGTCTTCGCGAGAGTAGAGGAGGAGGCGCCCTTCGGAGGGGGTGAGACCGCCTTTTACGAAGGTGGAGGAGACGACACGCATGAACAAATGGCCTTTGATTATTGCGTAGCGGGTTTGGTGCGACCACCCTCCCTCCTCCGACCAGCGGCGTGCGAGACTGTCGACTGTGACGCCGAATTTTGGTCCGTAATTTTCATATCTCATGACGAGCTGGACGAATGTGAATGGGAGGTTGCGCCGAGGTGTTATGCGGTGTTTAGGTTGTGGCTTGAGGAGAGATTGAGGGCATTTATACAGCGGATTGAACACCGCGGTTGGTTTGAGGATCTCCTGGCCGGGATGAGAGCGGCTGTGGTACGAGGCGCAGAGGAAGCAGAGAAGGTGATTTGGTAAGCATTCATCCATTGGGAGAAGGAATTGTATTTTTTGGTCATGGTTTTCGGGAAGGTTGAGTAAGTCTAAAGGGCCAGGACCGATGATTTGAAGGATGTGTTTTGAGGTCATGACGAGAGAAGCAGCCTCGGCAGGTTCGAGGTATGAGATGACGAGCTCCCATGCTTGTTTCGGTGCTTCCGCTAACTTGTGGTCGCTAGCCCGCTGTAAAGGCGCTTGTTTTATCTTTTGGTGGTATGCTTCTTCTTGTTCTTGCTGGTTGTAGACTAGGGAATGTAGATACGCGGTATTATCCTTCAGCTCTCCTAGCTGGGTATCCAGCACCATCCCGGCTTGATTTTCATATTCATCGTTGAATGCATTACCGTTGCGGGGTTCCGAGTGAGTGCGGAGTTCGACGGCTCCTGTGGAAGGTCCAGAGGAACGGAGTGGCGGACCCACCTTCGACAGCTTGTTGAGGCCAAAAGCGCGGGAGAGTTTGTAGCGGAGGCCTTTTTTCTTGCTGAGAAGGGTTTCTGTGGGCATGTCTAGCGACATCTTGACGGCTTGACGTGTAGAAATGATGTTGAAGGATGAAGTATGGGGTATGATGCTTGATGGATCTCACGTGGCGAATATTAGCTTTTGAATCATGACGATCCGCAACTGCCGGATAATCGGCGGTAGATTAGATCCGCTGTCAGACCGAGGAATGGTGCTTCAGTGAGCGGTGTAGATGGCATCTTGTTGGTAAACCAACTCGAAACAATCTTGAAACATGAAGATTGGTCGTCAACCGGTTGACAGAAAAGATGGCATGTCGTCTCGATTAGCCGCCGTCGTTGCGATCGTTCCTGCCTAAGATCGAGAGCCAAGAGCGGGTCGGTGCGGGAAGCTGGTCAAGTGCAAGTCACGTTTCTCACCTTCCCCTTTTTGCAATGCCAAGTGTGAGGAACATCAACAACGTTAATCCGACCTTCTGCCTTCATCCCTTCAACCCCTCAAGGCCGCGAAGCTAGAATCCACTCTCCAGGCATGGGCCTTCGACCTCATCTTATCTGCGACAACACTACACGAAATCGCAGCAATGAACGGCACGAAGAATCATCATGATAACCTTTCGCCTATGACGAGATCGCCTGCTCTATCCCCATCACCAAGCATGACCCAAATGGCGCGCCCATCAGGCCTCAAGAATGAACTCTCCTCCGAAGACCCATCGCCATTTACCTCGAGCCTCAAACCCCCATCCCGCAACCGTCCTTCCTCTCGCCCTTCAACTCCACCTGGTCGTACTCCAACCTCGAATAGTACGGAAGCAACAGACTACTTGAATGGAGGGAACCCACACAGTAAAACCACATTCCCAGTCCCCAGCAGCAGCGGCGCAGGATTCGAAGCACCACGCCAATACGGAGCGCATAGCAGACCCAACTCCCGCCCATCATCAATCCGCGTGGCTCCAGCAGCACCGAGTAGCTGGGCAAATGTACCAGCTCCAAATGGATATATTGGTGGCACACAGACACCACCTGGCCGCAGATCGGTAGTCTTCGCGCGGCAAGACTCAGACGGCCTGCGCTCACCACCACGTTTCGACTCGTGGGGCAAAAGCCATTCAGCTCTCGGCTCTGCGGAAAACAGCGCACCAGCCTCCCCGGAAAAAGAACGCGCGCCTACCACACCAGGATTAATGGCGAAGCTTAAGGCGTTAGCAGGCACAGCACAGTTGTCAGCTGGCGCAGGAGGCTTGGACGGTAGTGGGAAAGGACATAGCAGATCCAGAAGTACGGGTGGAATAGGCTGGGGTGGTTATGATGGACACAATCAGAGTGTCTCGGCGCCCCACTCGCCAACAATGGAGCGGTTTGGGTCAGGTAACAAGGTTACGACGCTGAGGGAGGAGGATAGTGACGCAGACGCCGAAGCCACCGAGAATGAGGGAGAAGGCGCACAAGACTCTTCAAAAGACAAGAAGAAGAGAAAG
Source organism: Antarctomyces pellizariae (assembly GCA_010623925.1). NCBI lineage: Eukaryota > Fungi > Ascomycota > Leotiomycetes > Thelebolales > Thelebolaceae > Antarctomyces > Antarctomyces pellizariae. Next base: position 89,902 of record WCAA01000022.1, on the reverse strand, counting down.
AAACGTACCAGGAGACCGGCCTGGACGAGGGGCGATAGTGCGACAGTCCCCACGACGCCGAGACAAGAGGGGTTTGAGGAGGGGAGGGGGTTCATGAGGGGATTGGATCCAATGCGCCGCCGGAATACTCTGCCTGAGGGCATCGAAGACAGGGGCGCAGCCTCAGAAGGCGAAGGTATTGGCCGGATGTCTGCTTGGCGCAGAGGGAGTGCGTGGGTTACGGGCGGGAGGGGGAATAGCTACACAGGCTCCACTCCAAACGACGCAAACAACTCCAACTTTGGTACACCACGCCGCCCTGGAGCACTGAGAAGGTTGACGGGGATGGGTGGGAGCGACAATGAGGTGGGTGGTGTGGCTAGCCCCAAGCGCCCATTTCTGGGCTTTGATCGCAGTGCAACTGCGGGTGCGGCGGTGAGGAGATGGGGCGTGATGAGGCATGGACTGAAGCTGTTGGGTCAGAAGAAGGAGGTGCATCTTGTCGACTACAAAAAATCGGCTGAACTCATGGCCGAACTTCGTGCTGGCGCTCCCGCTGCCCTCATGCTTGCTTCTATGATACAGCGTGACGAGCATGGGAACAAGAGGATACCAGTTCTGCTTGAGCAGTTGAAGTTGAGTGTTACGGATTCACTAACAGACAAAAACGCAATCTTCGACAACGAAGCCGAGAAGAAGATTGCGGATGATATGAAGGGGAATAAGCCTGAACGATCGAATACTGATAAAGAGAAGAAGGAGGATAAGGAGAAAGATACCCGTCACCAAGTCTTCCGCATCGAACTCGAATACGGATCTGGCCAGAATAGGATGAAGTGGGTGATCGACCGAACGCTCCGTGACTTCCTCAACCTCCACATTCGCTACAAACTCCAAGCCTCGACGGACAAGTATCTACAGCTTAGAGATGAAAAACATAGACCGAAACAGCCGAGGTTTCCGAGGAGTGCTTTTCCGTACCTGAGAGGCATGAGAGGTTTGGGGGATAGTTCGGATGAGGATGACGCGGAAACGAAGACTTTACCGGGTGATCGTACACGCTCAGCAGCTGGCATTGCGACTGGTGTCGACACAGCAGCTGAGGAAACAGACGTCCCACCCACACCGGGCTATATCGGCCCCTCACCCCCACCAGGTACTCCAGGGGCTGCGGTGGCGCCAGGACAAAAGAAGAAGAAACACAACCGCCCAGCTTTCACGCATCGCCGTAAGAGTTCTGTCTTTCATCAAGGCGAGAATGCCGCAGCCATGACACCGGAGGCTAGGCGACTTGCGGATATAGAGCAGAAAAGGTTGTTTAATGAGAGACAGAGGAAGAAGTTGGAGGATTACATGCAGGCCATGATCCGCTGGCTGATTTTCCGCGCCGACTCCAACAGGCTGTGTAAATTCCTGGAACTCTCTGCCTTGGGAGTGAGACTTGCAGCCGAGGGTTCCTACCATGGCAAGGAAGGCTTTCTGGTGGTAGGGAGTACGAAGGGAATAGACTTTAGGAGGATATTGAAACCTGGAGCGATCTTCAAGAGACATGCTCCGAAGTGGTTCTTGGTCAGGCACAGTTATATGGTTTGTGTCAATAGCCCGGAGAACATGGTTATTTACGATGTTTTTTTGCTGGATAGCAGATGGTCTTTGCAGGCCAGGGATAAGAGCCTAAAGAAGAAGATCAAGGATACTAATGCCATGGATCTTGCCAAGCGCGCCAAGACGAAGGCAGCGTATCCGCAGCATCATCGTTTGAGGATTTCAAATTCGGAGAGGACGATTGATCTACTGGCTAAGAATGAGAGGATTCTGAGACAGTTCGAGGCGAGTATTAGGTACATGGTGCAGAATTCTTTATGGTCGAAGCCGAACCGCTTTGATTCCTTTGCGCCAGTCCGCCACGGCGTCTACGCCCAATGGCTCGTCGACGGCAGAGACTACATGTGGAACGTCTCCCGCGCAATTAACATGGCCAAGGACGTAATCTACATCCACGACTGGTGGCTGTCCCCACAACTCTACATGCGTCGGCCTGCCGCCATAAGTCAAAAATGGCGGCTAGACCGTCTTCTTCGTAAGAAAGCAAGAGAGGGAGTCAAAGTCTTTATAATTATCTACCGCAACGTCGAGGCCGCCGTGCCGATTGATTCCGAGTTTACGAAGAGTTCTATGCTGGATTTACACCCGAATGTGTTCGTGCAAAGATCCCCGAATCAGTTTAAGAAGAACCAGTTCTTCTTTGCGCATCATGAGAAGATATGTATCGTGGACCACACCGTCGCCTTCGTCGGTGGCATCGATTTATGCTTCGGAAGATGGGATACACCACAGCATAGCGTGTGTGATGATAAACCTACCGGCTTTGAACCGAGCGATGAGCCGAAGGACGCAGATCATTGCCAGCTTTGGCCCGGAAAGGATTACTCGAACCCTAGAGTCCAAGACTTCTATCAGCTGGATAAACCATATGCGGAGATGTATGATCGCGCAAAGACGCCGAGAATGCCGTGGCATGATGTTAGTATGCAGGTTGTTGGGCAGCCTGCCAGAGATTTGACCCGCCACTTCGTACAGCGCTGGAATTACGTGTTGCGTGGACGAAATCCGACGAGACCAACACCTTTTCTGTTGCCACCGCCGGACTACAACCCAGCCGAACTAGAAGAGCTCGGCCTAATCGGTACCTGCGAGGTGCAAATCCTCCGCTCAGCATGCAACTGGTCCCTCGGCATCGACGAGCCGGAACACAGCATCATGAACGCATACTGCAAGATGATAGAGGAGAGCGAGCATTTCGTATATATGGAGAACCAGTTCTTCATCACCTCCTGCGAGACCATGGGCGTTAAGATTGTGAATAAGATCGGAGACGCTATTGTGGAAAGAGCGGTCAGGGCGGCGAAGAATGGGGAGAATTGGAGATGTGTGATTCTTATTCCGCTTATGCCGGGTTTTCAGAATACGGTTGATGCGCCGGATGGGACGAGTGTGAGGTTGATTATGCAGTGTCAGTTCAGATCGATAAGCAGAGGCGAACAATCTATCTTCGGCCGTCTCCGCAATCAAGGGATAGAACCAGAGGATTTTGTCAGCTTCTACTCTCTCCGCGCCTGGGGAATGATTGGCCCAAAGAAATCCTTCGTCACCGAACAACTCTACATCCACGCCAAAGTCATTATCGTGGATGACCGCATTGCTCTCATCGGCAGTGCCAATATCAACGAGCGCTCCATGTTGGGCACGAGAGACTCGGAATGCGCGGCTGTGGTAAGAGATACGGACATGCTGTACAGTACTATGGGTGGAGAGCCGTATCTGGTTGGCCGCTTCGCTCACACGTTGAGGATGAGGCTTATGAGAGAGCATCTGGGCGTAGATGTGGACGAGGTCATGGAGGAACAGCGCCGTCAGGAACTCGATCGCGAAGAGGAAGAATACGAGCGCAATATGAGCGCAGTCTATGACGGAGCTGACGACGAAAGTGATGCGGAAGAAATCACAATAGGCCAATCTCGTCCCGCAGCAACTCGTGCAAGATCCTCGGCGAGATTCCGCCTTGCCACTGTATCAACTGAAGAAGATGAGGCAGCCTTGGAGGCGCCCGACAGGCCAAATATGTTGCAGAGGCCTAGTAGCTTTAACCACGGCATCGACCTCGCCTCCCCATCCTCAGAGCTGCAGTCTCAACAATTCGAAGACGTGCAAGTCAAAACCTACCAATCCCAGTCCGCCGACGTAGAAGGCAGAGGATTCGACCAAATGAAGTATGCCGAAGAAACAGGCCTCGTACGCGGCCGCGACTCAACAATCATCAATGGTCGTGAAGTCCTGGTTACTGATCTTGCGCCGGAAGGCCATGGGACGCTGGAGAGACCTAAGCGACCGCATCTTCGTGTCTCAGCGCCAACCCAGGAAATAGAAGACGAAATTCTTGTAGGCAACATCGACCTCCCAGCCACACCCGCCGCCGTCCGTCAAAGCTCAGGAGTCATGGGTCTACCGCAACTTTCTCAGCTTCCTAGTCTGCCTGTGGTGGACGACACTGATATCGGCGGCCCGATCGCGATCAACGTGCGCGCATCCTCCGCTTCGCCATGTCCGGGTGCTGAGATGTTTGAGGAGTATAATCCCCTTACTGCCGACTTAAAGCCTGTCGCCGTGACGAAAGACTGCATGAGGGACCCTATCAATGATAGTTTCTTTGATGATACGTGGACGGCTGTGGCGGAGAATAACACGAAGATCTTCCGACGAGTATTCCGCTGTCAGCCTGACAACGAGGTTACGAATTGGCATGAGTATACCGAATTTCAGGCGTATGCGGAAAGATATTCACAAGCTCAGTCTGGATCTAAGAGCGAAGAGAGAAAGGAACAAGAAGCTAAGGGGAAGACTGGACCTCCTGGTGCCGGTAACCAAATTCCTATTTTAGGGCCGGCTGGTGAAGCCATGACGGAACTTAAGGAGAAAATCACGTCTCATGGCTCCAATGAGAACAATGGGCCGAGAGGTGGTGTGAAGGAATGGGCTGATGCTGCGGATGAGCAAAACCGCACAAGAGACGACACGATGGACTCTGCGCTCAATGAGAAGAATAGCGACTTCACCGAGACACAGGAGACCAAGGACAGAAAGGCGCGAGCTTCCAGCGCTTCGATCGCTCCGCTCACAACGGCACAGACAAATGGTACGGTTAGAGGGCGGCAGTATGAGGGTATCGATGCCCGTCTTGACGCACGGCTTGGTACTGCAAGCAGTAGGTTGAGTGTCACTGGTGGCATGAGCCCGAGTGGCCGCACAACCTTCGCAGACCAACTCTCGCCATCAAGCAGTCATTCGCCTGCGCCATTAAACCCGCTCTCCCACACCGATCCCATCGCGCCCCATATCGCGCCCCCAGTCTCGGCTGCCAGTGTTCCGGCTGGAGCGCAATTCGGCACCTCATCCCAGCGTCAGAGACGACGCAGAAACACGACGAAAAGTCGCCACGGTCCGGGTCAAGGCTTCAGGGCAAGTGATGATTTGTTGTCTCGAGAAGAGGCGGAGGATTTGTTGAGTAGGGTGCAGGGGAATTTGGTGGTGTTTCCGACGGAGTGGTTGAGGGATGAGGAGAGGGGAAACAATTGGCTTTATCAGGTTGATATGGTTGCGCCGTTGCAGATTTAGTACGTATTCCTGGTTGGTGTAGGTGTGATTTGGGCAAATGCTAACTCGGTTTTAGTGATTAAGCAGAGAATAAAGTGCAAGGTGACGGTCGGGTTGTGAGAAGATAAGGAGTCCTAGCAGAAGCAAAGAAAGCGAAGAAAGCGAAGAGAAATGGCGGGAAGGGTGTGCAAGAGGTATTTCATCAAGCCAACATTGCGAGGCGTTCCGGTTTCTGTATACCATAAGGCATCGAGAATAGTGTCGAGCTTTTCAGTTTTGCACTTTTTATCTTAGACCTCGAGTAACTGGTATATTAGATGTAATACAAGAGAATCGTAATAATAATTTTAAGGTATCGACGGCAGCGAGGAACTGGAATGCGCATATTACCCCAAGCAGCTGTGTCCTCCGGATTGATTAATTCCTTCGATTTAGTATAAAACCAAAAGGCTGTTCTACCACGGTCGTTCTCGTGTTCTAATCTAGCACCATGAGCCTCGCTTTCCGGCAAGCATCAAGTTCGTGGTGAATCGTGGTTAATGAGCTGAAGTCGAGCATTACCCTCATCTGTCGTCTTGGCAAGCCGGGTGGGGCTCAAACACTGTAGCGCGCGCTAGTCGGTTTGACAGTTTGACGTCTACTCAAGGCTTGTCTCAACAAAATCACCTTTGAAGCACAGAATAAAAGCATAATCAAATATTTTCGCTTCCCAGTTTCGAATGGACTTTATGCTGGACTATAACCTGCGTAGAAGTATTCGTTGACGTGCAACATGCGATGTGATGTCGAGAACATAATGGCAAATACGCCTCTATAGGTGTTTTCATCAAAATATTGGCCGAGAAAGGCTACCTAAAATCGACGCAAAGGGCATCAGCAAAACATGTCGTATTGTTTGCCGTCAGTTGCAGTCCAACATGCATTTTCACAAGCACAACAAAACTTTTCGGCGTGATGCGATGCCATTCGTCGAGAATATTACAATACCGATTTCACCACCAGTCCTATCAACGAGATCGTGTTGGCTCATAAGAGCGAGCAAAAGTACAGGCAAAGCAAAGCAAGATGCCATGGACTATGCGTCTCTAATATTCAGAGGGTAGAATGCCCTCGGCAAATCAACTCCTCCCTCGTCCGCCAAATACCATCAGGTCACTCACCCATCGACCATTCACACCATACTCTTCAGATCCTCCCTCCCTTCGCATTCTTCACTCATATTAATATCCTCATGTTCGTCTCCTCTGTCATCATCACCATAACGGAAGCCACTAGGGGGTTTCCAAGCCGGCTCCTTCAATTATATCAGGCCACCTGCAGTCTGCAAAGCAGCAAAGCAGTGCGTGCAGACCGTGCCCCTGCCCAAGTCTTCCAGATCTACAAACGCTCACCCAATCCCTTCAGAAATTGAGCAGCAGCTCCTCATACTCACCCTCATCCACTCCATTGCGTTCTCATGAACACCCTCATCATCTGTATCTGCAATCTTCTTACGACCGTTCTCCTTCAACTCCAGATCATAGTCCAATCCCTTCTCTTCAAAGCGCTCTATGGCAATCCTATCATGCCCATCCTCCTCAGAATCACGAGCAACACTGGTCTTCTTCGTAGCCAAGTATATAGCCAAGATCTCGGTGCCACCACGAGCCAGCAATGCCTCCTTTCCTTCCCAAGTAGTAAGCTCGCCATCCCGCTCCACTCCACTAACCACTGGTGCGTACTGCGGAAGCCGACCGTGCAGTCATCAAGGATGGCAACCACGACACGCTTCAGTGGGGCGGCAGCTTTTTGATCATTCTGGAATCGGGAGCCTGCAGCTTTGCGAGGCGATATGTGAGGGAATTTGCGAGGGGAGTTGCCACGCTGCGGCCACTCAGGACGCTTCTTGAACTCTTGATCGTAATCCAATCCGGCCTTTGCAAACATCTCTCTAACTCTCTCATGCTTCTGCGCGTCCCACCCATGGAAACCACCCAGGCCAACACTAAGACCGAAGTTATTCGAAACTCTGTATCTCAGCAGCATCGGCAAATCGGCTTCGGCCACGATATCTTCATCCTCCCATACTAGCAACTCGCGGTCGCTCTATCGGATAAGGTACTGACGGTGCTTTTGGGTCTCTCCATCAACCCGTTTGTTGTTCCAGCGGTGCTCGAAAATAACTTCAATGGTACCCTTTGGTGGTTTGGGGGCGGTCTGGCAGCTCGTTGAGGTAGATCATGGATCCTTCTTCAGTCCATCGGAATAATTTGAGGAAGGCATCTTGTCATCTCAATCAAATCCAGCGGCCTTGTACTTTTCTATTACCAACTTCTGTTTCCTTTCAGACCAGTGGCCTCCACCAAAGCCAACGTTGTTTTCTCGCTGAAAGAGCAACAAAACTTTCTGTCGCCCACCAATATGCTCCCACTTATCAGCCACAGCCCAGGCCCAAACCCTGCCCGCAACACCAGTCCACAACCCCTCGGTATCATTACTTTCCCTCTGCCAATCCTCTTTTGATTCCTTCACAGCTACCTCCGTCGCCATCATCATCTTCAGTGCTCTCTCCCGATCTATCGCTAACGCATTTCCAACTGCCGCATGACAAAGACTAGGTTTCTTTCTCAGAATTTCTCTCTCTCAAATAAACTCTTTCGGCCTCTAGACTGCGTCGTTGATCTGTGATTGAAGGTCTGGGAAGTGAGGACGTATAGGCAAAAGACACCACGACCCCACACCTGGCGCACCATGACATACCTGCACAAACCGATCATCGTCCTCCTTACCTCCAAGACGGCTGGGAAAATTACTAGACGTCATCTGTGAAGCCAAAGTCTTCTTCATATCCTCCAATCTCAGCGCCTGAGCTGGATCACTCAACACCTGTGTCACGATTCCCGCAACTTCGTGCACAGCACCTAAATAAGTCTTATCATGCCATCTCCAGGGTCTCTAAGCCTTTAGTATATCTTCTATAAGACTCGTTTGTGCTTTCTTGATAAGTTGCTTCACGTGCTCGCCACCTTTTTGGGGTTCTTTGATTTCGAACCACGAAGCGAGGATGCGCAGGAGGTACAAGTAACCCCAGCGCCTGTACAGCTATTCATGCGTGTGATCTGTTGACGTCCCGATACTTTTCCCAGCTGCACAAAGTTGCATCACTAACCGAACTTCACCGGTTAGGCAGACACGGAGGCAGATGTACACCATCTCGCCATCGTGTACGCCCCAATGACCCGAATGACTTAAATGTTGAGGATGATTTGTGCTTGGTCTATATCCGGAAAAGTACTCAGCACTCCATTTCTTTAGTGGCTTGCCATCAATCTCAATACTTGGGCATAGCCTTGACCTTGAGAGACTGGAGGACAGAAACGATGAAGAAAGTGGGCCGTGGTAGAGACCACTGGCTGGGAGCTTGAAAGCGATTGCTGGCGGGTAGTGCTTGATGAAGTAGTTGTGAGAGTTGAGTATCTTATGCGGATCTTCGACAGCCTTCAGCAGAACCGGCTAATTCTCGATGTAACGTTAGGTCGGCATTTTGTCGGTTTTGTGAGATCTAGAGGGTGGTGATATTGGTGATGCGGGTGACGAGGTTGAAGGCTCAGGCTTGTTGCGTTGATAAAATTTCGCTTCACGAAAAGCTTATATTACTCTCGGGTTACCTTTTGTGACGTCGAATGGTAAACTGAAGTGCTTGCCAAAGAGGATATGCGACCTCTTAAACATATCTTTAGGGGTTGAGGTTGATTTACGAAGCGATAGACGAGCCTTGGGTGCAACGTCAGACAACTCAAGGGGTTAGGCCACGATCCAGAGCTGGCTTTGCAAGACAAGTTAAATCAGTTCTCTCTAATCATCGAAGGTAGAAAAGCAATGCTATCTGATTGGTTTAAATCCTATATCCTACAAGACTCTTCGGCACCTCCACTCCCCAATACCAAGCCGCAACCAACATAGCGCCAGCCGACATATTAAGCGCCATCAAGAAATTGACCTCGTTATTATCCAGTACTCCCCACCCCGCTTCCACAACCCTACTCTCCTTATGCACCACACCCCTCTCGACCTTCAAGCCCGCATCACTCGCCCTCTTCGTAACGTCGTAAGTCTTCTCGCCAGTCTCGGTGTTTTCATCCACCTTCATCGGCACCGCCGTCAGTCCCTCACGCTCAGGGATAACCTTTGCCTTAACCTCACTAACTGGGTTCTTGACCGTGCTTCCCCCCCTAGACTCTGAGTGCACCAATACCGTCTTTCCCCCGTCACCTCCAATCACCCGGCCCGTGCGCACATCCTTGACGGTAGCTTGGAAGAGCCCGCCAAGAATGGAGTCGAGGACGGAACCCAAAGCACCCCAGAAAGTTAAGGCAACGAAGAGGCCGAGGCGCTCGTTAACGCTCCACCTATACCCTCCCTCAGTACCAGTTGGTGCTCTGACGTTGTGAGTCGTATCCACATACGCCGGGCAAACAGGAAGCAGCACAGTGCCAACCGCTGATACGATTGCGGATCCGGCGAGGCCGGCGAGGAGACCTGTCCCTGTTATTCCACCATTCGTGCCCTTTGGCACTTTTCTGAAAGTTGGGGAAGTGATGAGGCGTGGGAGGGAGGTAGAGAGGATTCCAAGTTCGGAGGAGAAGGTGTCTGCGGCTACGCTGGCGTAATTTGCGAGGATACCAATCGGTAGGATGTTGCGAGCTAGGCCGCCAAAGCCGTAACAGAACTCGGGCTGTTTGTATAACGTATATGCGTGTAAAAGGGAGAGTATGGATGCGACGGAGGAATTGGCGAGGACTTGGACCCAGTTTCTTGGGCCCTCGCCACCGGAACCGCCGGTGCTGTGGACTGTGAGGGTTGCTTTTACGTCTTTCTTGACCTGGTGGTTGTTAGTGAAATATCTGGAAAGAGAATAGAGGAGGAGCGGAATTACTTTTGTGACTTTCGTTCCAGCGAGGAAGAATACGACTAACAGCACAAAAGGAAGATTCCAAGGATGTACGGCGTGCGCGATGGCTGTGAGGACTGAAGCAATGATACCGCCCGGCGTGAGGGATTTGTGGGTGTGGGCTCTGTAGACCAGCGCGAGCGTGAGAGGTACTGCGTATATTGCTTTCATCTTTGCTTACTCTGCTCTTGAGTGAGCTATGATCTTGTAGTTCTGGTTGTTGTTCTTCGGGGTCTAGGCGTTCGTTCCTATATGTCGTACAGTCTTCGAGTTTGCCAATGAACACCAGGTGGAATCTGGGCTTCAAATACTCTGGGTGAAGGTTGCGATAATGTAAAAGCTGCTTTTAGTGTTGTTCCGCTGGTATTGTTGCGCTTTGCGCGTCCCAAGTCGTCGACCCTGGCGGGTATTGTCTTGGCAAGGTGACGTACTGCGCAAGGCTATCGACCGCGAGGCTGAGTAATAGTTCAGGACCGCACTACTGATCATTAACATAATAACTCAGCAAAGCTGTGGAGTTTTCATCTAGAAAATACTTCATTCTCTCAACTTTTGTATCTATCATAAACGGAACGCAATGCTCAAACTCCACCTAACCAATTCTCATGAAGCTATGCACGCCCAAATTCACAAAGATATCATTTATCGTCTCGCATAAACCGTCGAAACACGAAAATAAAACCATACTCATAACTCGTCCCTCCTCATCTTCACTCGTCCACTGAACTCTTTCTACTCGGCCTTAGCATCATCCATCTCCACCCTCCCCACCTTCATAATCTCTTTCAAATCCTCTTTCGTCTCCTCCTCTTGCATCCACCCGCCCTCCTCAATCTGCTCCTTCTTCTGCTTCGCCAATTTCAGCGTAACACGCTTAAAGTAGTCCTTCATACTCCTCCCCTTGGCAGGATCCAAATCCTTCTGCTCACCAACCCACTTATTAAACACCTCATCATTGATATTAACAGCATCAAAGATCTCCATCCACGCCGCCTCCGCCGCCAGCTTGACCGGGATAACCATATCCCTCACACTCGCAAAGACAGGCTGGACGAGGATATCGAAGTGTGGCTTGACCTTATCAAGGTCCTTGCGCGCCAGGACCTTAGTTAACAACAAGGCGAAACGACGACTATCTGCCGGCTTTGTTGGAACAAGGACGGAGGTCAAAGCCTCGTAGATAGTCCTCTCGACCTTGAACTCAGCCTTTCCGTTCAAAAGAAACTTTCCGGCGGCCAAGATGGCATTATCAGCGATAAACGGCTCCTTGTGGTTAATACCCTTAACCAAAGTCGCTGGCAAACGCTCAGCAAACTCGGTATCAAGGATGGTTGATGGAGAGTACTTAAGCACCGCATTCAACATCAAGATTGTAGCATGGTCAAGGCCTGTATCCATGGCGCGGCCATCCAACATCGAGGACGCAGCGTCGACGCCGACGGCCTTAGTGGTATGCGACATTAAAGCGCCAAAGAGGTTAGCGTTCGTGATCTGCTCGTCGAGATTCTCATTCTCGTCCTCCATCACATTGTCAATGAGTCCCAAAATCGCCTTGCCGGACTCGGTGGACATGTGTTGCCCCGCATGCTCCACGACCTGGTACAGCGCCTTCATCATCGCGAGCTTGATGCCTTCATCTGTCGTCTTGGCACCGGCGACCAACTCAGCGATAAGTGGGTCGATACGCGGAGTCATAGTGATTAGTTTTCCAAGGGCCTTTGCAGCGCGGTCACGGACAAGCTCAGATGTAGGATCAGCCAATGCCTTGGCAAATGTGCGCTGAAGCTGTGGCAGGAAGGGCTTCAGAGCAGCGGGGACCTTTTCTAACAAATTGTTGAGTGCCAAAAGAATGGCCGCCTTGACATCTGCGGACTTCTCAGACGCGAAGCGAATAAGAGGACCGGTGATAATGAGTGCGGATGGCTTGAGCGCCTCCTTGGAGGTACGGTCGACAATATCGTTGATAGCCAGCACAGACTGTGTCTTCTGATCCGCCGAGCCATTGACCAGACCCTGCAAGAAGATTGGCAGGATAGCTGTAATACCCTTTGGAATATTGCTAAAACCGGGAAGGTCCTCGCCTGGCGTGCCAACATGCTTGATGGTCATGCGGACAGAGGTAACCAAGCTCTCCATCTCATCCTTGGACAACTTCTTGGTGAAGGTATTGAGAGCCGCCCATGCACCCTTAAGTGCCTCCTGGTCATCATCTTCAAAGGCGACGAGGAGGTTGCGCACAATCTCGTTATCGTAGTCGTGGTAGTCAACTTCCGTCTTGTCAAAGAAGTTAGCCAATGCTTGACCAGCGACTCCTTGACCGCGGGCACCGCGCTTGAAGTAGTCGAAGACCTTGTCCAAGACGATGCGGAGTCCATCTTCCTCATCGACAGAGAGGAAAACGGTGTCGAGCGCGGACTTGATTACTTCCTTCGTCTCATCGTCGACCTTTGGTGAAATGATGTTGACGATTAGGGCGTCAATGGTCTTGGCAAGACGACGAGTCATGGCAGATGGAGCAACAGATGCGAGGGAGGCGACGGCTCTGGCGTTGAAAGCATCCATTGGCTCCGTCAACAAGGTTGGCAAGAGAGCTGGCAAGATAATGTTGCTGCGAGTGTGGTCCTCAAGCAAGGTAAGAAGGCCATTGAGCGCCTTCTCAGCCTCACCCTTGTCTCTGAGAAGATCCAACAAGTACGGCAAGATCTGGTCAATAGCACGCTTGCCAAAGATTTGCTGCATGCTGTCGAAAGCATCCGCAGCGGCATCTCTAACATCCTCATCGGTATCAACAAGCGCGACACGAATGACTGAGATAAGAGTCTTCTCATGATCCTCCAACGAGTCCTCGCCAGCAGAAGATATCAGCTCACCCAAAGCGATACAGATACCCTGTCTAGCATCGACATCCGTCGAGGTCCTGAGACCATTCTCCAAAGTTGGGAGAAGGGTGGCGAGAACACTGTCACCAGCCTTTCGGATGAGCTCTCCCAGAGCGTTACCAGCAATGAGCTTCTGCTCCGCATTGGAGGAGCCAAGTCTGGAGATAATAAGATGAGACAATGTTGGAACCAAGTCCTTGAGCACTCTTGGAGAGGAAACAAGGGCCTTCCAGACATTGATGGCTGCGGTTCTGACCTGGCCAACGGTATCGCAGCGGCAGATGTAAAGTTCGGAGAGAACCTTGTTGCGCTTCTCCTCGCCGAGAACCTCGAGGAGGGAAGCACCAGCCTCGCGGGCACCCTCCTCAATATCCTCATCCTCGGCGGTTCCAGAAATGCCGGTAAGGTTGAAGAGCAAATCACCAACAAGCTCAACGGAGGACAGGCGAATCCTGTAGTTGACATCGCCAAGACCACGCTCAAGCTCTGGCAAGAGAAGATCAATAGACTTGGTAGCGAAGTTCTTGACCAAGAGACGGCCAGCACGAAGAGCGGTGTCACGGATGGACTCAACTTCGTCAGCCAAACCCGTAAGTATTGGTGGAATGATCTTGCTGAGGTAGTTGGCGAAAGAATTTCCGAAGCAGACTGGCAAGAAAATGAAGAGGGACATGAAGCCTTCTCTGACGGAAGCCTTGCTGGATGAGACGTTCTGGAGAATGGTTGGCAAAGTCTCCTCGAGACGAGAAGTACCAAGACCAGCCAAAACTTCGGACAAAGCCTGTGCCGAACCGAGACGGTCTCCAGCACCGGTGTCGGTCTTGAGGGTCTGCATGAGACCTGGGATAAGATCTGGCAGGGCGTCCTCACCAAGTTTCTCAATAAGAGAACCAAGAGCCTTGGAACCAGTGGCTCTGGTGGTTGGCACTGGGTCAACAGCAGCAACCTTAAGACCAGCAACCAGGATTGGCAAGTGAGCCATAAGATCCTTGCGCTCGGTAAGATGAGCGAGGGAACCAATAACTTGGGCAGACTTCCTCTTGGTACCAGATCTGTCTGCAAGACCTCTCTCAAGAATACGGACAACGAGAGCCAACGATGGGGCATCAAGGTAATGCACAAAGTTGACCTTGATAAGAGCATCAAGGGCTTCATCAGTGTACTTGGTGGGATCAGACAGAGCCTTAAGCAGAATGCTGACCAAAGACTTGATCTCAGGGTTGTTGATAACCTCACCGAAGCGCTTGAGCGATCTGTTCGCAGCAAGCCTAACCTCCTTGTGTGTGTCGTTCAAGACAGCAGTCAAAGGAGGGATGATCTCTGGCAGAGAGTGTGCCAATTGTCGCGGATCGAGGTAAGCCATAGCACCCAAAAGGTCACAAGCACCCTTCTTAGACCTCCACTGATCATCGTCAAGGCCATCCAACAGGGTTGGAAGAATCTTCATGACACCATAGGAAGAGAGAGACGAGAAGCAGGCCTTGGCCGCTGCCAAACATCCTTCGCGAACATCAGCGTTGGCATCACCGAAGGTGGCAAGCAACTGTGGCACAATCTGTATCACGTATGGCTCGAAGACACGGCCAAGGATGGTGGACATGAGCTCATATGCAAGGAGAGCACCCTCACGCTTCTTGGTATCCTTCTTGTCGTCGATGGCAGAGCGAAGAGTCATCATGATGCGGTACTCGCGAAGAGCGATGATACCAGTACCCTGGATGAGACCTGCAAGGCCGTAGGCGGCACCACGGCGCTCACCATAAGTCTTGCCACCAAGAAGCTGCTCAGCGATCTTCTTAATGTAGTCTGGGATCTTTGGACGAGAAGCCTGGACGAGATCTGGCAAGCAAAGGGCGACAGCGTGTTGAACGGTCTCAGATGGTGTGCTGAGAGTAGCGATAAGTCTATCGACAACCTTTGGCACACGCTCATCACCATCCTTAAGATGTCTAGCCAGAGCACCGTAGAGAATAATGACAGCCTCGTTAACACGATCACTGAAATCATCCTGCGAAGGAGCCTCAAGAGTCGACTCAAAAGTCTTCATGAGTTCCTCAACCTTGTTCTTAGCATGCAGGGCAATGATCGCTCTAGCAGCCTCAACCATCTCATCTCTAACAGCCGACGAGCGGTCACCAAGCGGCCCACGCTCAATCAAGAACTGCAAGAAGCTATCCAACAAAGACTCATTAAAGACAACAGCCAGCTCTCTAAAAGCAAGGGCGATACCATTTCTGGCCTCCCATGGATCACGAAGGTCCATCTTCTTCGGCATTCCGTACTCATCGAGCTGTTGCACCTTCTTCTTAGCAAGCTCAATAAATCTATCCTCAAGCTTCTTCAGAATCTCCGGAAGGATATCAATGTGCTCACGAACACCGTGGACAAGAGATCTGGCTGCTGCGCGGCGCAACTGCTTGTCCTCTCTCTCAAGGTATGGGAGTATCGTCTCCACGTCCTCACGCTTGATCTCGAATCCAGCTTCCTCCCAGATCTCAAGACCTAACTCCACGTTGCCCTCGTGGTCGTCGTGGCAGGCGAGGAGGATCTCTTCGGAGAAGTGCATGTCGCTCATATCAACCTCGGCAGAGATAGCAGTGAGGACAGAAGTGCGCACGTCAACCTCTGGCACAATGGCACCACGGGCAAGGATGGCAATCTCTTGCTCGTTAATGGTTGGTGCAATGCAGCGAGCAAGGTCTGCCAAGCAATCCTTGATAACCTTGTAGTGGTTCTTGTAGCGTTGCATCGACTCAATGAGAGTAGTGAGAATCTCACCACGCGGTACAATGGTGTCAGAGGCAGCGTCAGTATGGAAGCTCAAGAACTCAAGTGCGAGAATAATCTGTGCCTCCTGATCATCCTGGCTACCGAATCCACCGGTCTGAAGGACAAGGAACACGAGTGGAAGGATGTAAGTGAGAGAGACGGTGTCGAAGGGTCTCTGCTCACCAGCGAAGCGCAGGCGGTAAAGAACTCTGGTCACAAGCTCGCCAAGCGGTTCCTGAGTGAGGTTCTCTGGGATGTGAGTGACACCCATAGCTCTCAAAGTGGCGACACCAATGAAAGGACGCATTGGTCCAACACGGTTGGCGACTTTCCCAGAGAGGAGGCGGTAGGCATCTGCTGGTGCGTCACCTGTGATCAGGCCAGCACCTGCAGTCATAACCTTCACCAAGGCGGAGACTGCCGGACCCATCCACAATCTGGCCTCGGTTGGTGGACCAACAGCAAGAGCCTTGATGATTCCAACGCCACGGATAAGACGAGTCTCAAGAGCTTTAACCTGCTTACGAATACCCTCTTCCTTCTTGAGCTGAGTTTGCACCTTGGCGTTCTCCTCAGGAGTCAACTTCTTCTGCTGACCCTTCTTCTCTGCAAGCTGAGCGCGGAGTTCTGCCTCCCATTTCAGGGTGTCGTAATCCTTAGTGTTCTTGTTTGGCACAGTCTCCTGAGTTTTCTTTGCCAAAATATCAACAAAGGCGGTACCTTCTGGAGTTCTGAAGATAGCTGCCTCAGTTGGACCGATGTTGTCAAGCTGCTTTGGATCAAGATCACGCTGGAAAATCTCGACAACTCTAGGAGTCATCGTATCTGGTTCGACAAAGGCAAGCTCAGCAGCAGCATTGAACGCAGCAATTCCAAGAGAGGACTCCTGCTCGGCGACCGACTCGCCGAAGCTGGTGACCTTCATAACCTGCTCCAACAAAGCGTCAGCGTGCTGGCGGGCAAGGAATCCTGGATCGACACCAACGCGCAAGCAGAGGTGGATCCAGCTGATACCTGGCAAGAGCTCTGGACGAGCAATAACCAGCATATTGATCATCTGCTCCTCCAATGACTCCTTGGTCACCTTGCTATTCAGCTTTGATGCTTCCTCGGAAGTAATGCAGACTGCTCTTGCGACGAGGTGGAGCTGTGACCTGTCGGTCTTCGATGCCGCGGCAGCGGTATCCTTCTCACCGCTCTCCAAAACACGGACCCAGCGCCAAAGACCAGCAATTATCATGGCAGAGACCTTCTCTGGTAATTGCGCGTAAGTTTCAGACAGGATCTGTACACACGTTCTGCGTGTGTCTGGCTTGGTTCCAGAAGAGCAGATGGCGGAAATAATTGCTTGTGACCATGCGATGGCAACAGCAGAATCAGTTCCAGCCTCAGCGGCCTTCTCGGAAGTAACAGAGAGTGCCCTAGAAAGCCAGACGAACTCATCATCGTGTGTTAACTTTGTGTAAACACGGTGGTTAAGGAGGAAAGATGGCTTTGGGTCAAAGACCATGGCATTCTTGATAATGTCAGCCTTCTTGAGCGCAGCCTCAACCTTATCGTTCTTCATTGGTGCAAGCTTTGTTGATGCAAGTGCAGTCAAAGCGTAAGCTGGAGCAACGAGACCAGATTGTGCAGCTGCCAACGGGTTGGAGGCGACTTCAGCGAAAAGGTCACAGAATGATGGAATAGTGGCGACCGCAAGCTCAATGGCAGCAGTATTCTTTTCAATATCAGCGTTGTCTTGTGCCCAGAGCATCTCGGCGATGCGTAGAGTCCAAAGTCTTCTGAGTGGTGCCTTCTTATCCTTCACTCCCTTAGCAAATTGGTCGAGAACCTCCTTTGCAAGAGACTGGTTGTTCTTCAGCGCCCAGATAGCGATCTCGGACAAAGTCTTAAGCTCAGCTGTCAACGCTGCCTCGTTCGCCTCTTTCGAAGCAGCAGCGCAGAGAGCAGACATGATGAGGGTGGTGAGAGTGGCATCGACAGGGAAGACATTCAGCATTTCTGCGAACAGCGCTCTGTGCTCTGCCGATGGAACCTTTCCAGTCCTCAGTGGGTCTGCAATCTCCTTTGCAATTCTTGAGTAGGCCTCAATGCCTTTACAGCGAGGAATTGCAGCCTTGAATGATGAGAGTGCTCCATCACGGATGATAACGTTTGCAGACTTAACATTCGCCAACAGTGGCTTAAGCAATTTTGACTCGAAGATCTTGGTGAAATCGATTGTTTGCGGGAGGGCCTTGATGAGGTATGTCACAACATTTCTGAGTACAATTTCAGGGGCTCTGAGAAGCGCTTTTGATAATGGCTCGAAAACCTGTTTCTCGACATCCTCCTCGGTAGTATAATCGATGAAGAAATCGTGCATGCCATTTGCGATGTGATCTGGTACTGGAGTTTTTGAGCCAATAATGTACTTTGCGTAGAATGCGTAGTATTCACTGGCGTGCTTCTCCAATACATCCTTCCACTCTGGCTTTCTGGCGCAAACACCACACAATACTCCGATCATAGGCGCAGAATTCGAACTGTCGCTTATCGTCATGAGAACATTGTGCACATTCTCAACAGCTTCCGCGGCAGGTTGTGACTTCTGCTGGAACAGCTTGCGTAGCGCCCTCCTTGCAATACGCAGAGCTTGTCTTTGAATGTTTGGTTTGGAGTCTGGGCCGAGGCAGGTGTTTAACGCATTGACCATGGAAGGTATGAGGTGAGTCTTGTAGTTGTTGAAATTTACTGAACTTCCCTCGCCAACGATGACCGTAAGCCACTCGAGCAGCACGTAAGCATCGCCCGTCGCTATCGTAGTCTTTTGCGCCTCATCCTTCACCTTCTTGACGAACAAGTCCAGGACAGGGTCGGATGTTGCATTATCGCCCTCGGTCTGTTGTTTGCCTTGGAACAAAGTCCTCAAGATGTTTTGCACAGCAGCACGAGATTCACGGTCTTGGTAGAAGGAGTATGTTCTGAAGAGTAATATGAGGACTTTCTTGTTGTTTTCGAGCTCGTCTGCCATAACAGGTTAGCGCATATTCATCATATCTTTGTGATCGTACTTACCTGCACTCTGCAGCTTCTCGTTCAGAGCACGCAAGAACGTAGTGCGAGTATGCGTCGACGAGGAGGTAATCGCCTTCTTAGCGGCGCTCCAGTCGACATTGCTCTGATCGTGCTCTTGCACCTCCGCCATGTTGACGGAATTGACTCGAACTGATGGCTTCTGGGCAATACCACTCTATGAAAGGCGTAAATTCGTGGAGTATAATGAGTGTATATGGCCTTCTAATGTTCAGTATCGCGGCCTGTGTGATGTTGTTGACTTTGGAACTTCCTTGAGGATTATCTTTTGGCCGCCTGCCACCACACAAAAGTTGTTTACAGGGGTTCCCCGCGTCAGAGGGGTCCAAACGCCGAGACCCAGGCGTGTTAGATGCACCCCTCCCCCACCATTCCGTCACAGTGAGCCCTGAACGGAAAAGCATCGTGAGAGACAACACCAGACATAAACAAGAACGACGAATATACACTAATTATGGCTGGAAAGAAGAAAAAGACGAAGCCAGCTTCCAACCCGGCGAGAGGATTTGCTACAACATCCATTGCTTCGAAACCAAGAGCTGAAGTTGTCGAAACACCAGTAGCTAAACCAGCGGAGGAAGATAAACAGGGGAGCACAAGCAATGCAGGCCCGGAAGCATCGAAACCAGCAGCCGGCGGCGCACAAGCACTAGCTACAGCGCATCTGAGTCCAGAGGAGTTTGAGAAGCAACTGGAGGAGCAAGAACTTCAAAACCTGGCTGAGAAGCACGCGCAAAAGGCACGCCGAGATGCGGCGAGACAAGTTACACGGCTCCAGACGGATAGACGACTGCTCCGCGGCCAGGCCGACTTTCTCAACACCAGAAAATGGCTGCCTTCGGATCTTATGGAAGAGGTCCTCGAGCTCGTCCAAAAGGATTATCGTTATTCTCAGCAAAGCTTCATGAACGATGCGCCATCACAAAAGCCGCTCTCCGAGGAGGATCTCACGATCAAGCTGTGGACACTGGAACAAACACTGGAAGGTGCAGGATTTCCAGAGGACAAGAGCCAAAAGGCCATGGCATACGGTCTTAGCATATCGGATAAGATTATGCTTGGAAACAAGGACAACATTTGGGGTCTGGAGGAGGCGCTTCAGTGGTTGGCTGTAAACTGTTCGAGAGACGAGCTCCCAGATTATGAGAGCTTTCAGACAAAGGCTCTCCTGAAGACACCAGCAGGTATGCAAATGAACTGCCGCAAAATTCTGCCCTTGTATGAACTAACCGAGTTGCGCTAGAAACGCCCGTGGATACACCACTTCCTTCAGGGACCAACACCCCTCAACGCTCTACAGTCGACATGCGACACCTTCACACAAAGGAGAATGGAGTTCCAACTCTGAAGCCGAAGCCAAAACCTGCTGCATCGCCTCCGCCCAAAAAGAAGGTTGTGGTGGAATATGAGAGCGATCTCGATGCGGACGAACTCCTGCCAAAGTGGTTGGAATACAAGACAGCGCTATTCCATCTCGTTCCAAGCAAAGGACCTGGCGGCAAGCAACAGAACGGAAAGGGGAAGAAGGGAAAGCCAGAGCGTGTGCCGTCTGACCCAGAAGCTGTCAAGCTTGTTAATAGGATAAAGAAGATCGAGGGTGATGTGCTGTTCGACCAGTATGAGGCTGATCAGGAGTGGAGCAAGAAAAAGATTGTACTCGAAAAAGAGGCATCAGCACAACGACAGGCTGCATCGGGAGGTCCAGCTGAGCGTGTACCACATCCTTCAGAATATCCAAGTGAGGATGAGGAGGATATCATGGCTCAAGCACTGAAGATGACGCAAGAGGTCATGGATGAGGACAGCGACAGCGACGGAGTGGCAGATCTATTCGCACAACTGCCAGTCACAGAAGTCGACCCAGTTACTGGGAAGAGCAGCACTGTCTTAAACAACGCCGACGGCACTAAGGTAGGCATCAGAGACTTCGGAAAATCAAGCGGTGTGAGTCCTCGACGAGTCTTGGAAGAAGCCTGCAAGTCCAGAGACTCCTCCGTCAAAATCACATACACGGTAGTATCATCCGTTTCTTTCTCATGCCGTCACTCCGTCCGCATCAACTGGTCAAAAGCCCAAGAGGGTCTACCAACATCTTCTGGATTTCCAGAGATCGACTGTATATCTACTCCAAAATCTACCACCATTACCATGAAAGCGATATCTACACCAAACTCTGCGCAATCTGAGTCGTTTGTCGCCACAGCCGCTTTATTCTTGATATTTAGCTCTTCGGTGAGAGAAGAGAAGGTTTTTATGCGTCTGCCAGCGAATTGGCGGGAGTTGTACACTGAGTTTGCGTCGGCGAAGAAGGAGAAGGTTGATGCTGAGGATCGCGAGACTATTCGTGGATTCAGAGATCTTGTTAGGGAGAAGAGAGACAGAGATGAGGAGGAGGGAGTTGTGCTCACTTCGAGTTTCCGCCGTAGGGCTATGATCACGCCGAACGACACCAGCGACGAGTCAGGACCAGAGAAAGGGACTAAGCCGGTGGTTGCGTCTGAGGCCTTGCAGAGGATATGGGCAGAGAAATGGCATGCGTCTTCATACCAGAAGATGATGCAGTCTCGTATGCAGCTCCCAATGTGGGGTTACAGAGGAGAGGTTATGGATGCCATTGATCGCCACCAGGTTGTCATCATTTGTGGAGAGACTGGATGTGGTAAGTCCACTCAGGTGCCAGCCTTCATCCTTGAGCACGAATTGTCTCAAGGAAAGAACTGCAAGATCTACTGTACCGAGCCACGTCGTATTTCTGCCATCTCGCTCGCAAAGCGTGTCAGTGAGGAACTAGGCGAGGGCAAGAATGCCTGTGGTACTTCGAGGTCGCTGGTTGGTTATGCCATCAGACTTGAGACAAACACCTCGAAAGAGACTCGCCTTGTCTACGCCACCACTGGCATTGTCATGCGCATGCTTGAAGGCTCTAACGACTTGAGGGAGGTGACCCACATCGTTCTTGACGAAGTCCATGAGAGAACTATCGACTCGGATTTTCTTCTGATCATCCTGAAGAAGTTGATGCTCAAGAGACCTGATCTCAAGGTCGTCCTCATGTCTGCCACCGTAGATGCTGAGCGTTTCTCGAAGTACCTGGATGGTGCGCCAGTACTACAAGTGCCAGGAAGAACATTCCCAGTCACATCGTACTACCTTGAGGACGCTGTTGAGTTGACAGGCTTCACTATCGACAACAATGGAGCTCGTGAAAAGAACTATACCGACTTGGATGATGACGCTGAGCTGGAAGAGCTCTCTCACAGCAAAGATGACAAGAGCGAAGCTACTAAGCAGCTTCGAGGATACAGCATTAAGACGAAGAATACCATCTTTCAAATGGACGAGTATCGTATCGACTTCGACCTTATTTCTGCACTTATCGCCACAGTCGCCAATGATGAGCGCTACATTTCTTACAGCAAGGCCATCCTCGTCTTCTTGCCCGGTATCGGTGAGATTCGTCAACTCAACGATCTGCTTATTGGCCACCCGGCTTTCAAAAACGAGTGGTACATATACCCTTTGCACTCTTCGATCGCGTCGGAAGACCAAGAAGCTGCTTTCTTGGAGCCACCACCAGGAATCAGGAAGATCGTCCTCGCTACCAACATTGCCGAGACAGGTATCACCATTCCTGACGTGACCTGTGTCATTGATGCCGGAAAGCACAGAGAGATGCGTTTTGACGAGCGTCGTCAGCTCTCCAGGCTCCTCGAAACCTTCATCTCCAAGGCCAACGCCAAGCAGAGAAGAGGAAGAGCCGGCCGTGTCCAAGAGGGACTGTGTTTCCACCTCTTCACCAAGTACCGGCATGATGAGCTTATGGCTGAGCAACAGACACCGGAGCTCCTCCGTCTGTCGTTGCAAGACCTTGCTATCAGAGTCAAGACCTGCAAGCTTGGCGGCATCGAGGAGACATTAGCCATGGCTCTCGATCCCCCATCAGCACGCAATATTCGCCGCGCGATCGATGCCCTAATCGACGTCAAAGCGCTCACGCCATCCGAAGAACTCACGCCCCTCGGCACCCAGCTGTCTCGTCTGCCACTTGATGTCTTCCTAGGTAAACTGATTTTACTGGGAAGTATCTTCAAATGCCTCGACGCAACGCTCACTATCGCCGCGATCCTCTCCTCCAAGTCCCCTTTCCAAGCCCCATTCGGCGCTAGACAACAAGCCGACACCGTGCGCAAAGCATTTGCAAGAGGCGATTCGGACTTGTTGACTAACTATAATGCGTATTTGGCGTGGAAGAAAGCGTGTCAGACGACTGGACAGAGCGAGTTTCAGTTTTGTAGAAAGAACTTTTTGAGTCCGCAGACTCTGAGTAATATTGAGGATTTGAAAGGTCAACTCACGGCGGCATTAGTGGACAGCGGTTTCCTCCCATTAACCGAACAAGAAAAGAGCCATATCAAGAGGAATCGATATTCGTCAAGGAGACATGACTTTTTTGAGCTGCCTCAACGCGCCAACGTCAACTCCGAGAATGACCTCATAACCCAGTCCGTGATTGCTTGGGCGCTCTATCCAAAGCTCCTCGTCAAAGATGGCAGAGGATACCGTAATGTGGCGAACAACCAGAATATCTCACTCCATCCATCATCGATCAACAAGGGGCGTGGGGATCTACAATGGCTCTCTTACTACCACATCATGCAGGCCAAATCGTACGTCTTCCCCATTTCTCTTCCTCCCTTCCTCCCTTCCTTTCTTTCTCTCTTCCTCCCTTCCCCTCTATGCCGCATTGGGCTATGCCAACACACACCAGATTCTACAATGCCCATGAAACCACAGCTGTCTCCGACTTCGCCATCGCCCTCCTCTGCGGGGACGTAAAGTGCGATTTCTATGCCGGAGTGATCACTCTAGATGGCAACAGAGCCCGCTTCGCGGTGAGCGATTGGAAGACGATGTTGGTTATTAAGACAATGAGACAGAGACTGAGAGAGATTTGTACGAGGAGTTTTAAGAATCCGGGAAAGAAGGGGACCGTTGTGCAGGAGGAGTGGGTGAGGGTGTGGGAAAAGATCTTCAACGGTGAAGGGATCCTGCGGCTGAAAGGATATCTCAAGGAGGCTTGAAACGGCCTAAGGACTTGTCGAGGTGTGTTAGGAAGTGGGATGTGAGCCAAATAAATAGCTGATAGGGGTGGTATGGTTGTGTTAGCGAATCTTTGTGCAATTGAGTTGGGAAGGGAAATTACAAGATTGCACATTTCTGCGAAGATACACGGCAAGATGGAGGGATATTTTACTCTTAGACGAAAGTACAGTTCTTTATATGTCATTTGCTGAATAGGCATGAGTTGTAAGCGGATCATAAGCTTGCTATTTATTGTGGTCCCTCGCTCCTGAATAAAGCCTCAATTTATGTGAAGTCTCTTAATTTCCAAAGATCGAATGTCTTGCGTGAGTGTTTTCATTCTTCGCTAACTGGTTTTTGGTGATAATTACAGTAATGACCCTTGTCTTCTGCTTTATCGACATTTTACGAATAAATTTAGAGACCTCTAACAGGTTGTTGACATATTGTGGGTTATATGGGGTTAGATTCATGAGTTGTAGGGAAACCTGAGCATCGACAAATGAAAGTTGAGAACTTGAAAGTTACACCATCACAAAACTGGAGTAGTTGGAGATGACGGGTAGTGTCTTATACAACGTCAGATTCAGAGATTAAGTTTCTTAATTTGATAATTTTCACGCCTGATAACTAATTATGGAAAGGCTTGGATGTTTTCGCTTGTTGTCACTAGTTCTCGACGTCCGAAATTTGCGCAAGTCAGCTTCTGGCTTTTGAAAAATAATCACCTTTCGCGTTAACAAAAGCACAATGATGGTTCAAATTCAACGTCAGAATAGGTCGTTGATCAAAGCAGTTTGGAAATGCTAAAAGTGTTTCAAGGATCGGATTCTCGAAGCCATGAGAAATCCAACTCGTCGTGGTCATGACGGAGACGTGAGACTTTGGGAATGCCAAGCCGATATCTCGCTGAGAACAACACCTCAATTAATTCGGCCTAGCGCATTGACTACTTAGGGTGGACTTCGCGCGTCTCTAAGTGCCACCAGTAGTCCTGTTTGAGAGTACCCCGAGGCTTGGAGCACAAAAATTTCCGTAAGTTTGTGCTTGCGAGTAACAAGTTGGCGAGGATGCTAGGGAAGGAGCTCGCGGATGGAGTCATACAGGGGGGAAAGTGGTGTGGCTATAGCAGGTTGACATGCTATTGATTGGAAGCGCAATCATAGGTTGTTGCGGGAACAAGGTAACAAGCACAAAATAGTTCATTCTGAGTGTCGTTGCTATAGCGATAGCTTGGTCGTGGTTCACCACTTATAACGATGAGGCTGTATTTTAGTCGTGGGTTTGTGACACGATGAGGCTTCAATCTTAGTGGGTGACAGCGCTCGTCCAGACTCAATTTCAGCATGACTGTGCTGACAGATAAGGTCACTTCATTAAAGATAGCTAGCGTCTTTTCTTAGACTTCATCACTAGTGTTCGGCTAGCAATCTTAAAGCGACGCTTCCCCGGATTTTGGTTTTGGTATTCCTAACATCCTTATCGATAAGCTCTATCTGGCCTTGAATGCACGTGAGGGCTAGGGCAACCCTTATCTGTCGCCCTCTGGAAATTTGATCGCACACTGATTGGAACGCTAGTACTTCGTAAGCGAGGCCACGCCAATTCTCGAAACCGCCCACCAGAATCTCGTGCTTGGTCGAGATAGTCCACGACAACCATCGACAATCGACGACCACCCATCAACAGACAAGATGTACGTTTTGCGAAGGAGACTCCCGCGCGCTTGGAAATGAATTGGATGTGATGGAATATGTTGGAGGACTGTTGCGGAGGGGTTGAGGGCACATACAAGCGGTGGAAGCCTCCATGACGACAACCCCTGCGCACCACGATCTCAACAGCGAAATTTTCAGCCTCATAGCGACAGCGACGAGTTCAGCGATGCTACAGACATTATGCACGGAATATATGGACTAACGGGCTCTCTCGCAGGGTTAACCTTCGTACCCAGAAGCGCCTCGCGGCTGCCGTCGTCGGATGCGGCCAGCGCAAGATTTGGCTCGACCCAAATGAGGTCTCCGAGATCTCCAACGCCAACTCCCGCCAGACCATCCGCAAGTTGGTTGCCGATGGATTGATCATCCGCAAGCCAGTTACCATGCACTCCCGCGCTCGCGCCCGTGCCCACACTGAGGCCAAGAGACTCGGAAGACATAAGGGATTCGGTAAGCGCAAGGGTACGGCTGATGCCCGTATGCCATCCCAGGTCGTCTGGATGCGCCGTCTCCGCGTTCTCCGCCGCTTGCTCGTCAAGTATCGCGCCTCCGGCAAGATCGACAAGCACCTTTACCACGAGCTCTACCACTTGTCCAAGGGTAACACCTTCAAGCACAAGCGCGCACTCGTTGAGCACGTACGTTCAACAACCGAATCACGACCAACACATACCGAAATACTGACAATAAAAACAGATCCACAAGGCCAAGGCTGAGGCCGCCCGTGAGCGTCTGATCAAGGAGGAGATGGATGCTAAGCGTGCCAAGACCAAGGCTGCCCGTGAGCGCAAGCTCGAGCGTGCTGAGGCCAAGAAGACCGCCATGTTCGGTGGTGAGGAGACTGAGACCAAGTAAATGTTGCAAGCTTTCTCTGGGTAATTGGCGTAGCGCATCTGGGCTGATATCCGAGGCTCGGTTGCCGTTTTCGATGTCTGGGCTTCTTCATGTTAACCGCATGGCCGCAATGGTATCACGAACTCTTTCAAAGCGTTGTTTTTCCAGAGACCAGACTTCAGGCGCATACTATGGTGATTGTGTGTTGCTGATTAAATGGACCGGATCGACTGCTTCTAACATGGTAGGATATACGCGAGCTCGAAGATCGAGCAAGACGACCTTCGCAACTTCTTGCAAACGCGCATGTCAATTCGTCCGACTCGTATCATTCGAACAGTAGCTACGTACTCGAACTACATACGCATCACCGACTTCGCCCAAACGACAATCATATCATTGCGCCGGCTTCACCGCTTTGTTCTAGTCCCAGTACTGTCGCTATCACTACAGCGATCTCCTTTCAACCCCACACCAATTTCTCAGTCATTTCCGATCCACAATCTTCCAGCCCATATATTCTCCTCAATCACTCCTTCCGTGCACTCCCAGAACCTCGAGTCCCCATCTCGCTTGTTCTCCCACAGTTCCCTAAAGTCCGCTCAAATGGCATTAGTGTGTACAGCATTCCGAGTCTTCCATACTCTTCTGCTGAAGGATATTATCTTTTTCGTGCCTAGAAAAGTCCACAAGAGTCCCATCATTACCAAACGACTATCCCTTGCTGGTGGGATAGCGCGTATGAAGTATGGGATACATTTGAAATATCTCCTCATTTCCTTGGCCTCCAGGCTGAAGAGAGGAGGAGAACTGAGAGGCATTAAGTATTGGTTTAATTGGTAAGTCGCAATAGTTTCTTTACGAGGCGGAATGAAGCAGGAGAGGATATAATGATGACAAATGGCCAGAAGGCCAGATACTTAACCCAGCTCGTCGAAACGTCGTCGCTACGGCGTCAGGTCGTTATTGAGATAAGAAATCTGTTCTGAATTATCCTCTCTGCCTCGCTATCCTTCAACAACTCTTCTACCCTGGAGACTGCTAACTCGGATATCAGACATTCACCGTTACGAAAATGGGTGACTTTAGGGTCTCGAACTCTTGAAGTTGGAGATTTAGGAGACGGGAAGGATGAGAGCAGATGATCACCTGGCGGCGGAGAGATATAATGATGACAAATGGTCCTCGACCAGAACTTAACCCAGCTCGTCGAGCCATCGGCGCTACGGTGTCAGATTGGCGGTGAGAAAACTGTAAATGTCTGAATCTTGCTTGGAAGAAAGTTAGCTAGAATAAATACCATTTATCATACTTTACCTTTCACTCTGGGTTGATGTAAATGCGAACTCTATATGACATTGCCATCTCTAGCTAATCTTGAAGGAAGAGCATTACTCTGTGGAGTTAGGCTCAAACTTTGAAGCGCCGGGAAGCCAACACCAAAAAAAGTGCAAAGATAAGAAGACAGCCGATTCAAGCTTGTCTAGGTTCACCAACATAAAATATAGTCGATGGCACTCCAGTATATGGTGATGCCCGACCATTGGTATTCTCGACATTTCTTAACCAGTATGTCACGAAGGATGTCTAACTACTAACGATAAGATATTATGTCTTTTCATGTAGATATTATCATATTATGGTAGTTGACAGTACTAAGGTCGAGCTGCAGCCACTGCCCTGTATGGTTGCAGCGATTCAAAACATCGGTGGGCATCAACTTGGGGACCATCTTTGTCAGTTCGCGTGTTTCTTCACACATTCAATCCAGGCCGCAGTGAAGCTGTGCATGAAGTCGTAGTACGGTAGTAATTTGCACTATGCAGTGGGAGAGGTCAGAGACACCGATTGTCATGAACTTCAACAGTGCTGGGCTCAATGTTGGCCCCACCCAGGCAACTAATCGTATTAATGTTGGTAAAAATTCGAGCTGCCGACGAAAAGCTACCAGATAATAAGTTCCGCTACAAGACCACACGTTAGCGCACCACATCTTACCGAAATTTGCGCGCCCAACACCTGCTATGCGGCCATATATCAGCATCCATTTTTTGTAAGCTCGGAAGGATTTGATCAGACAACAAATTGCATTCGGGCAAAATCTCATGAACAAGGGATCGGTACCTCGAGAGCCAGAGTCGGAAACATCGTTGTCCATGGACATGAAATACCCGAGTGGTTTTTGGGTACCTACCCCAGGCAATTTTCAGCCCTACCCATGGGTATCGGATTACAAGAGTATACCTCGGGTAAGAAATCAAGCTCCAAACTAGGTAAGCGAGTGACGGTATTAGGAGAGATAAGTACCATCATGTGCGTTGTAATGAGGATTTTCAGAATGCTCATATGAGAAGCGCCAGTCGTGATAGTGGTTACACAACTTTTGGTGCTTTAGTCTGCCGTAGTTTTAAGTATTATGCTCGCTAACATTACCTTAAAGCGGCCTTATTTAATCACGTGCTAACATCCGTCTATATCTCGACTTCTACTCTAGTACATAGACTCGGATACATACCCTACCCAGCAACCTCAAGGGTATACCCGGATCTACCCATGGACAACGCTGGTTGAGAAGAATTAGATATTTTCCGAGATCGAAGTTGAGAGCTTCACTTTGACTGCTGCCATCTTTGACTGGTAAATAATTTTGTTCTCATTAACTGTCGAACGCTTGGTGCTGCAACGGACCAATCTAACAAACTCGCTGCTCTCTTCTCGCGCAAAGTCTGCCATTGTGCAGCACATGAAGTAGGAAGGTTGGGAGAGTGGAGAAAAGCAGTTTTCAAATCATGTGTAACTGCCATCTCGGAAATTGCAGGTGTTGGAGCTGGAAATCTTGTGGAAGTTGCAACTTTTATGCTATTTTTGAATGAGTATTGGGTACTGGTATACTTTGCAACGGAGAGCTTGGTTGTGAGCGAAGACCAAACTCAAGCAAACTCAGCTCGGTGGAGCCTTCAAGAAGATGATGCCAGTAGAGATCAGATCGCCAACACTGGTGAGTTGAATTTGATCTCGTAATCGCCAGACAAAACCCACACATTTTAAACTGTCCAAGCCAGCTAAACAACAGCCTCCTACTTCCGGCTTTAAACACCTGCACAAGGCAGTTGCTTAAATTAGGTCTCAACCATCAGAGACATCCTTCAACACCGTCAGATACCAAGCAGCGCCAAAGGAGGCACAAGTCGGAGTGACAATAGAACTGTGTATCCAAGAACTCCTGGACTCGAGATTTCGAGGTGGAGCTGATTGAGCTTACAAGACTGAAGCCACCGTCGTGATCTTCAAAAGCAAATTCTGCATTCTGGTGCAAGGCTCAAGACTGTGCTAACAGGTCAAACGTAGCTGTCGCGGCTCTCTGGTTCATTTCCTCAGACGGACGCAAATGACAAGAAGCAAGCCGGTACCAGCGCTGTGGATGAACGACCGTCCTACCACGCTTCTTTTAGATGCCAATCGGTTTGTAGAGTCATAAGTTATTTGGTAAAAGACATGCTGTAATACTGGTAACGAAGGAAATGATGTCGAGTTTGACTCCACCAGTACCCATCTTTCTTGAAATGCGCGACAACGGTGAATGTTATTTTGTTCGATGCTGACCGACTTGTCTCCTAGAGTCTTAATAGGCATCTTACATTGTAAATTCATGTTGAGTCTTTTGGGTCGAGAATACATTGTTAAGGTGGCTGGATAATTGGTTAGCGCGTCAATTCAGAAAAACCTTAACCTTCATGGTCCCCGTCGAAGAACAACATCTCAACATTGTACTCTTCCTTTGTTGGCCCTGGAGATCTAGACATCTCTGTTAGTTCATCAGCAAATTTTACTTCTATGTTCTTTGTCCTCGATGAATTTGGCCTTGGCAAAGGTTGGCACGAACCTCGAACACCTCCATACTTTTGCATTCGGGTTTTCGTAGAGTCAAAGACCGCTTTGTTAGAGTATGGCGACCGGGTTATCAAAGAGCTGCGACAACGTATATGAACTTAATGTCGAAGACCAAGAGAATAACTTCCATGAAATTCTTCTCAACCATTATACCTCTCAAAATGGCGTCCCGAAACTCCTACAATTGGCCAGCTATGCCGATGCCCACCTTCGTCCAACCAATAACCAACATTCCCAATGCCCAATCATTAGCAGACAAACAACCATTGTCCACATACTTCGAGCTCATCGCCTGGGACGAGCAGCAGCATCTCAACCCCCCTACCACGCAGCGTGAATGGGAATCCGACCTCGAAGTGCGCATCTGGACGATCTCCAAATTACTTTCTCGGCTGGAAATACAGGGGAAAGATGTTATGGAGATGCTAGATGAGTTTTTCTGCATCCATTATAATCCATTATAATTCATAGACCCTCGGAAACCATAATCCGCCAGGTGTGCATATAAATTTTTGGCATGATGCTATGCTATCTGTACGATTGGGGGCGAATTTGAGGCGGCTTATTGTGGGAATGAAGCCAGGGGGCCAAGGATTAAGAACTGGGCACACCCTGCTGTTTTCCATATGTTAAGAAGGTTGAGTTTACTTTTTGGTAAGCCTTACCCCAGATATTGAGGTGCTAAGCTAATGGAAGCAGTGTATCGGCACATATAGCGCCCTCCCGTCGCCAAATCATCCCTGATCCGGTACCGAATCCAAATGTCTTCAACGGCGCAGCTATACTAGACAACTTTTTCCTGCAAAACATACGGCGCTTTACCTGCCTTGAGTAATTAACGCTTGACATTGTTGACATTGAGGAGCATTGTCACTAGCGCGCTCAAAACAACGTTATTCCCTCCAAGAACATATCGCAAATCTCATCAATCCTCGCACCGATTATCGAAGCTGCTTTGCGGATTCTTGTCAGATGGCACGAATATCTATCCCCGAAACGCAAATTGTCAAGGCCTTCGCTTCATCAAGCTCCTTCTTCCAACAAGAGTTGTAGACGGCGCGATAAACAACGTCCCAACCTTCGCTCAGCCGCAGGTTTGGCAGCCTACGCAGGGGCATTATTCGGTGAGTGAAGACTCAGTCATGCCATTGGTGGTGTGCTAACACCTTTTTATAGGAGTATGAGCCAAGAATCCCGGACTTGCATTGTTTGGAAAGATGGTTGATGCGTTCTCCGTTGCGTAGGGGTTCCAATCCTACGATCCTGGGAATTGCGAGAGTTAGGGCGTTTATTCCGACCAGGAAGATGTTTGACCCGCATAATATATGTATGTAACAGATTGAGCTTAATTAGTCAATGTGACTGGCATTTAATAGGGGCTTCGATTAGAGTGGGATAGAGTACAGGACGACTGCAAGATACCCGCTGCTTAAATTTGATTGCCTGGAACAGTTGATTCGATAGACCAGTGTAATTAATGATAGTATTTCGAATTCACCTTCGTGATCATACACACGTAAACGGTTTCTGTACTTCAAAGAGAGAGCTGACATAATGGCGGATATATTGCCCTACTATATTTCTGAAGTTTAAAGTTTGCTTCCTCCTACAACTTGCTTCCAACCACACTTCCACCATCCAGCGCAATCGTAGCCCCATTAACATACGCTCCCGCATTACTGGAAAGGAAAATACACGTTCCCGCTACATCCTCCGGCGCACCAATACGGCCTAGTGGGATCCCGCTCTTGATATGCTCTCCGAAATCCTCAAGCGTCTTCTTCATCATCTTCGACTCGAAAGGACCGCAAGCAATGACATTCGACGTAATATTGCGCTTGCCAAGGTGGTTGGCAAGGACTCTAGAGAGGTGGTGCAGGCCGGCCTTGGAGGCGGAGTATGCAAATGTCTCGAGGGCTGGGACGCGCAGACCGTCTATGGATCCGATATTGATGATTCTGCTCGGGTTTGTGTTTGTGGCCTTCTTCTCGAGGGCTGGGGTGAGGAGTTGCGTGATGGTGAACACCCTCTGCAGGTTCAAAGTCAAGACGCGGTTCCATGCCGTGTCGGGGTAGGAATCGTAACTCTCTCCCCAATTGCTGCCGGAGTTGTTGACCAGAACATCGAGGTGGTCTTCCAGCTTGTTGAATTGCTCTGCGAGTTTGTTGCAGTCCTCCAATTTGTAGAAATCCGCAGGGATGGCGACAGCGCTGCCTGGACCCATCTTGTTGAGCTCGTCGCAAGCGGCTTGACAGGCCTTAGCATCTCTGCTGGAAATGTACACCTTGGCTCCGTTCGCCACATAACCCTCGGAGATCATGCGGCCGATGCCTTTTGCGCCTCCGGTGACGAGGACGACCTTGTCCTGTTCCGTTGTTAGCATACGTCGTCCACTCTCATCTTCGGAAGCTGTAACAGCTGAATTGAAGTGATGGGGAGCTTACGGTGACATCGAAGAGCTGGTTGCGGTTCATCTTGACTGCTTGCTAATAGTTATCAATTGAAAACTTTCAGTCTATAACAGGAACTGAGGATGAGAAGAAGAGACGCTGGGAGATGGGAGATGGGATATGGTGATAGAAATACGAAATATTGGAGAAGCCTTGAAGGTTATCAAGCATGGAGATGCCGAGGTGTGGGGAACACTCAATAGCATGGGGTTTTAGTGGACGCACGATCGGTGATATTCTTGGCATAAATGATGGCTGTCACCGAGGACCACGGCAATTGTCTTCTTCGTCACTTCACTGATGACGACTCGAGTGGTTCATGGCTGGAATTGTTTTTGCGTTGAGCAGCTCTACTAAGCAGACCCGTCTTCAATATCGAACAGTATAGAATAGTCCCACCTCGATAACCTTGTAGAAATGTAAACCAGCCACTCGGTTTAGTCCTTTGAATTGAGCTCACCTGCCTCTCTTCAAAGACAACTCATCTCGAAGTACACATCAAAAACCCACCATCCAACCACATGCTCATTCCCTCCTTCACACTCATACTCAACTACAACAGCGAATATAACTCATGAGCTTCTGCCATCAAACGCCTTCCCACTCTCAACCCCAACTCCTAAGTATTTCGAGTCAACAATCCTTTGTAAACACCATGCCACCAACGACTGTGTTGCCAGTGGTCTGTCTTGCTGAAACCAACAAGAGGGACCACCAAAAGCAAAATCCCAACTCGACCCAGCCAATAACTATTAAACACCTACTCGTACTAGAGGCGTGAAGCAAGCCACGGATTCGGCAACTCTCCATACTGATGACCTTTTGCAGCTTTCCATGGTCTCTCCGCCTCTCATCCATCTCACAACCAGAGGGGTTGCTTATGCCGCAACCTCAAGGGTTTAGGGCTCTTAACTTTCTACGTTGTCCGCCAGCTGAGTGCTATTAGCAGGCTGCTCTACTGCTAACGGCCCACCAGACGGCTGGGAACGGCGGAGTATGACTTGCAGTATGATAATCCGAATTCAGCAGTGAGAACGTCGCCCACCCGCCGTTCTATAGTATGTTCTCGAAGTTCAGTGATTGGGTTTGGAGTCTTAATTGCAGGCGGGGTAGTTGTGCTTAATAAAAGAGTAACAACAGGTTGTGGGATGGTTTTACACTTCTGTGCTCGGCGGACTTAGCCCGGACGAATGCGTTAGGAAGTGAGAACAGCAAGAGATAGATCTGCGGTCATATATCATATCCATTCATATACACGCTAAAACCACTACACAAGGTATAAACGCCAGCAACAATGCCACCACAACTTTTTCCCTCCTTGATTTCTCATCGGCTTCATCTCAGCAGTTTACTTGACCACTAAGCCTCGGATTTACTTGTCCTCAGACCACGGCAGCGCAAAGGTACCAACCCACTCCTCAACCTCAGCCCTAAGCTGCACAATCTCCCTCACCGACTCTCCCTCACCAAGCCACTCAAGGAACGCCTTAACCGAAGCTGGGTTCTTTCTACCCTTTGCCGTCTGCGCCTCAGTCGCCTCCTTCTGGAGCCTTTGAGTGATGATGACGGCGCGGTTCACAATGTCTGCAACCCTCGAGAAATCCTCCGGCTGGAAACCACGGGTAGTCATCGCAGGAGTTCCCATTCTCAATCCACCTGGCTTGAGCGCCGAAAGGTCGCCTGGGACAGTGTTCTTGTTGCTAGCAACACCGACCAACTCCAAGATGCGCTCCACACGAGCACCATCGACGCCCTGGGGCTTCAAATCCAACAGAACCAAGTGGTTATCAGTACCACCAGACACGATAGAGTATCCTAGCCCACCCTTATCTTTAGCATCACCGAGGCGCTTAGCCAGGGCCTGAGAGTTAACAAGGACCTGCTCCTGATACGCCTTGAACTCAGGGCTTTGGGCCTGCTTCAGCGCCACAGCGAGAGCGGTAATGGTATGGTTGTGCGGGCCGCCCTGGTGGCCTGGGAAGACGGAGGAGTTGATCTTATCCTCAAGATCATACATGGTCTCCTTCCCCGTCTTGGCGTTGGTAGACCTAACGCCCTTGCGATAGAAAATCATGGCACCTCTTGGGCCACGGAGGGACTTGTGGGTGGTGGTCGTAACGACATCAGAGTAAGGGAAGGGAGATGGAACGACGCCAGCTGCGACTAAGCCGGAGATGTGCGCCATGTCGGAGAAGAGGTAGGCGCCTGCCTTGTCGGCGATGGCGCGGAACTTGGCGTAATCCAGAAGACGGGAGTAAGCGCTGGTACCGGCCACGATGAGCTTAGGGCGGTAGAGCATAGCCAGCTCCTCCAGCTTGACATAGTCAATCAGGCCCGTCTTCTCGTCCAGGCGGTAGGGCAAGGTCTCGAAGTACTTGGAGATTGCGGATATTTTCTTGGTCGGGGTTTGGTAGCCGTGGGAAAGATGTCCTCCGTGTGGCAAGTCGAGACCCATCAAGCGGTCGTGGACGTTGAGGACGGCAGAGTATGCTTGGAGGTTGGCTGGCGAGCCAGAGTGTGGCTGCACATTGACACCCCATTCTGCTGGGTCGAGGTTGAAGGTCTCCAGGGCGCGAGCCTGGCACAAAGACTCGGCTTGGTCAATGAACTCATTGCCTCCGTAGTAGCGGGCGCCGGGATAGCCTTCGGAGTACTTGTCTGTGGTGTGTTAGTACTATGCTATGGGGTTTCTTTGACTGATCGGCACTTGGGGGGAAACCGGATGTGAAGTGGTGACTCACTTTGCATAACAGATCCAAGGGCATCGAGGACGGCCTGTGACGTGAAGTTCTCTGAGGGAATGAGGTTAATGAAGTGTTTTTGGCGGTTCTTCTCCTGTGTGGTTGTTAGAGTGTGCTCGGCGCATTACGACAGTGGAACGTACATGCTGAAGGATCTGGTAAACCTGTGGATCGGCATTTTCGAGCTCAGTGGTAAGAAGCTATCCTCAATGTCAGTGTATATCCCATCGTTTCAACCCTCGGATACAACATACCCTCTGCTGGCTCTCCTCAGTCCTGCTACTCGCCAGCCTCTTCGCAATCGACGCAGTCGCAGTCACTGGCGCCGCATTTCTGCTCAGAGCAATTCTCGCCACGCCACCATTTCTTGCAGCAAGTCTGAGAGACATTGTCGCGTCTATAATATATCCTGAGTATCGCAATTCGTCTCTGTAACTCTCCCACGGCGTTTAAATACGTCAATAGGCTGGGTGAGGGCGACAAGGCTGAATATGCAACCTTAGTGGTTTGTGGTCGGGGATAGAAGTGCGCTGCGGGCAAGCATCTCCGAAATCCCTGAACTTACCAGATCCTCGAGTAAAGAAGTGGGGGGACCGGAATTATGTTCGGCCGGTACCGTGCTGAAGTTGGAAGGCTGTTTGACATGTTTGACAGGTTGGCAGCCGAGTATTGAAGCAACGTTTTAATGATCAAAGGATTCTTGCTGGCTATAGGGGATACGGGTGATTATCTCTTAACAGAGATCACGGCGTTTTTCTACAAATGTCTTCTTGGAGGCTTGTTTGATAACCGCTTATCTTTTGGATTTTCCACTCTGGAAAGGTTCTTGCACATGATACTCGCTTATTACGACTGAAGATGGCAATCGAACAATGCAGTAAGCGGCTTATATCTTGATCTCGAATACTATCCAAATAACCCATTGTGGGGATCATATGTGTGTATCTCCCTCGACCGTCCCAACGTCATCATCTAAATACCGCTCCCTGGCAACCTAACAATGCAAATCATCCTCCAAGTAATCCACCATCCGTACCTGCACCAATCGTCTACACATGTTGACTCTCTCCTCCGTCGCAAACATCTCATCCGGAATGCTTATCATACCGTTCCCTTCCCCCTCAGTCTTCCCCATCATAACTTGCGCTGCCTTCCTCGCCGCAAGCGTCGCATTCACCATCCCATGTCCCGTGTACCCAGCCGCTATAAACAGTCCCTTCCCACTTCCACCCTCCGTCATAGCATCCGGTACCTCCCCAACCCACGGATACCCATCCCTTGAATATCCCATAATTCCCGTCCATTCATGGCTCGCCTCCAACTCCTCACCCGAGTTTTGCAGGTCCAGCTCGTTGTTTAGTTGAGTGCGTAGGTAACGAGCGACAGTCTTGTCGATGAATGAATCGTCTGCTATCCCCTCACCCCCCCTCGTCTCCGCAAACCCAAACAGTGACGCTACGCCCCTCCCACCACCAAACATCAACTCACCACCTTCTAAAGTGCCTGATGGGGAGGTGGTGAAGGGTTGTTGGACAAGATAGTCGTCTTGTTTGGAGGTGTGGCCTGCGTTGCCGATGAGTCCGTAGCTGAAGTTTCCAGCGAGAGGAGTTGAAGTTTCTGGTGTCATACTCGGTGGTGGGAGCAGCGCACTCATCTGCCCTCTAACTGGGACAATCAGGTCCGCAAACTTTGGGAGGAGATGACTTGTATAGGCATTCGTACACAAAAGCACCTTCTTGGTCGTCACTTCTCCTCTTTCCGTCTTTATTATCCACTTTCCATCTCGGCCTTGGCTGAGGGTAGTGACTGAGGTATTGGTTTGGAGGTTAAAACTGTTGTGCTGCGATGATGTCGATGCTGAGAATTCGGCAAGGAGATTTTCCAGCATCCAGGAAACGAGTTTATACGGCCACAAACTCGCGCAGTGTTCCTGTCTTATCGAGCCTTTAGTATTCTCAGGATTCAACCTCAAGTCCTTGAAGTTCAAACCGGGTGTATTGTCTCCAGAATAAATTATTGATACGTTCTCAGCTAGCTCTGGATCCAGTGATGCGGAGGCTGTTGCATCGATGACCGCCATGTCGAAGATGGGTTGGGAATAAAAACCCCTCACCCCATCAACATCCTGCCAATAACAAGGCACCTCATGCTTCTTCACAAACTCCCTCAAGAACTCGAAATTCGCGAGCTCCCACCGACTAATATGCGTGGGAGCTGACCAGAGGTTCGGAGCACAGTGCCCACCGTTTCGCCCTGTGGCTCCCCAGCACGCCTCCCTCGCCTCCACCATTAGAACGCTTCCCACATCCCCATGCCCTCCTTCTAGCAGTTCCCAGGCGGCAAAGGAGCCCGCTATCCCACTCCCTATGATCACAACATCGACTTCTTGGGGCAATTCAGGCGTTGTTTTATGACCGAGGAGGACCTCAGAGGGCTCTTTATGCCAAAAAGAATTCGTCGACTCCTTAGTTGGGAGTGGTGAGCGGTCGAGGACAAGCTCTGGCGCTGTCATTTTGGGGGTTTGGTGCCCACAAGTGGGGGACGATGGTGATGATGGCAGATTGGCAACAACGCAAGGATGGGGGGAGACAAGTTTGATGATGCTAAGAGAAGAGGTGGAATGAGAAGACGGAGGTACCTCCGCAAGTAAGAATATGAAAATGGAGGTTATCGTGGCTACGCTCCTAAGCAAGTACGATGTCGTTACGCCGAAGTAAATCACCGGGCCAAGGCTAGCCGCCAAGCTTCGGCGTGAACTGACGGCGGGGTATCGTACAGCCGCCCCGCTTACCGCCGCCAGATGGGAAGTGATTACGGCATCGAAAGGTTTGGAAGACGCGCGGTTAAGGCGGATGGATGGTGGATGAGCTGGCGGAGATGTTCGATTGCGGTTCTGGCCATTTCGTTTACCAATTCCTTGACAACTCGTTTACCAATTCGTTTACCAATTCGTTTACCAATTCGTTTACCAATCATTTGATCTAGACGGTGTTCCTGTTGTAATACGACTCTGTTGCGAACTTATTAAACAGCAATATAAGTACATCTGCGCCAGCACCCCGCAATCGACAGCTTGCCGAAGCGCAACGAAACACAGCGTAATCTAGCAGAAACACCACATAAACCTCGCAATGTCCATCCTCAACCTCAACCCATCCGACCGCGAAAAGCTACGCCAGCACTTCTTATCCCACCCCACTGACTCCCACCCCGAAGCCTGGAACGACCTGTACGCCAAGTCCTTCACGCCATGGGACAAAGGGTCTCCGAACCCAGGTAAGCAGTACATAGCGCTATCCAGTAATTTGGCGCACCTGTCACCAAGAACGCTGCTCAGAACCTGATTGGAAAGCTGCGACAAAGTTGTGATAGGACTGTGCTAACCGGCCAACCAGCACTCGTCGAAGCACTTGAGCGCAAAGACCTCTTTGGTGAAGACACCAAGGTCCTCAATGCTAAGAATGTTTATCAGCGCCGGCGTCGCGCCCTCGTTCCCGGCTGCGGCCGCGGTTACGACGTCCTCCTCCTCGCCGCCTTCGGGTACGACGCCTACGGGTTGGAATCTTCCGAATTAGCGCTTGAAGACGCCAAAACGCTTCAATGCAAGATCGAAACTGTGCTGGATGGCAAGAATAGTGATGGGGTGTTGACGGAAGAGGAGAAAGCGGAGAGCAGGAAGGCGGAGATGTATCGTACGAGGAACATGGATGTGGGACGGGGACATGTGAATTGGATTACAGGGGATTTTTTCAAGGATGAGTGGGTGCAGAAGCTGAAGGAGGAGGATCCGGAGTTTGATGGCACTTTTGAGGTTTTGTACGACTATACCGTAAGTAAAGTTCTACAACCTAGTCTTCCTATTATTCTATCATCCATGTTAAGGTTTGGTTTCTAACTTGGTTTCTAACTTCCGCAGTTCCTGAGTGCCCTCCCGCCGTCCCTCCGTCCAGCATGGGCAAAGCGGTACGCCGAGCTTCTCGCGCCGGCAGGGCACCTCATCTGCCTCGAGTTCCCGACTTACAAACCTCCATCCTCCGGCGGCCCGCCATGGGCACTTCCTCCTTCCGTCTACGAGGCTCACCTGCCGAGACCTGGGAGGGAGATCCAGTATGCGGAGGATGGGGAGATCGTGCAAGAATCGCTCGGAGAGGTGTCGAAAGATGGGTTGGTGAGGAAGGAGCATTACCAGCCTGCCAAGTCTCACGATATTGGCTACGTGGATGGTAAACTGACCGACTGGGTTGGAATCTGGGTGCATCCGGGTGCGCAATAAGGGGAGTTGTGCTGGATATCCAAAGTTCTAATCTCTTCTCCAAAGCTGCGGCCGAAAATGTGCACCATTTCGATTTGGTTGTGATGTCGCCGTGATATTATTGTTCGGTAACCGCTTGTGAAGATGTCTTCAAGACTCGGCTCCCTCCTCATTCTCCTTTGAGGCCTTCTCTTCAGCCGCACCAACCTCCTTCTTCCGCCTCAAGGAGTTGTAGTGCTCTCCAAGTCCGTATCCGTGGTGGTAATATGCGAGCCAGATCTGCTTCGGCTCTTCCTCCCCCTTCTCCGGCTCAATCCTATCCACCTTCCCATCCTGCAACACATTAATCTGGATATTATAACTCTTCGCTAGTGCAACGAGCTCCAAATGCCCACCCCACTCCGCCGTTCTCTCGACTTTCGTAATATAGCTTACCAAAGGCTCTTCGAGAAAGCCTTCAAATTCATCCTTATGCTCCAGGATATACATAGCCGCCGCCCTCCTCACTGGCTTATAACGGAACGTCTCACTCTTCTCGGCCTCGTTTTGCGCGCCTAGGTCGGTTCCGTGCTCGACAAGCTGATCCGCGACGGAGGAGTAGAGACAATGGCCATCAGGCCTAATTTCCTTCTCCTCCAGTTGGTGTTGTGCGAACGCGGCAAGCATGGATGTGCGTTCTTGCTTCTTCCAGTTAGGCTGCGATGCCGCCTCCGCCTCTGCTTTTATTGCCTCAGCCTCCTGCTCTGCGGCCCTGCGTGCGAGTCTTTCCTTCTGTCGATTTCTCTTTTTGCCGGGCCCTCCTAACTCTGGGATGCTTTCGTCTGTCACCTCTGCGGAGCTCTTCAATGGCGCAGTTCCTTCCGCAAAACATACTTTCTTAACTTCCTCGCTCATCCTCTCTACCTCTCTATCAACATCCTCAGCCGCAGCTTCACCAGCCACAGAGCCGGTGTCGCTTTCCAACTCAGGTACGTCGTTGGTGCCGTTTAGACCAGCTATTTCGGCAGCCTGCCACTCCTTTAATTCCGATTCGAGACGTTCGCACTCATCATTAACACCTTTTCTCGTCTTTTTCGAGGCTTGCTTTTTTTTCTGTGTTATCTTCCCTTGTAACTCCTTCGCCTCCTTCCTATGCCTGGCTTGCATCTGTTCTAAACTCTCTGTTGTCTCCATATTGCGTTATAGTATGTGATCTTAACGAGTTGTCGTTGGCATGTAGTCGCCGAAAGCTGTTTGTTCTCGAAATCAACCTTGGAGGCTGGGCCACCTCGTTACAATACAACACCCCTGTCTTGGAGGGGCACCTCTGCTTACCTAACCACTCCTCTGTAGCCCTCCAGCCCTCAGCTACGGAAGTACAATTATCCGATTCCCTGTCACTATGTGTCACTCTGGCGCTAAATAGGGGCTAAGTATTGTTAAGCGTGCCGCCTTAGCCGACCTCACCTCAACTTCCCCGCGCCCCACAGGCCATGTTCGGTACCGACGGCACTTCTGCATCTTTGGGATTTAGAGGTGTCATCGAGGCGCCTAATTCGTCCAAACATGCTCGAACACACATCGTCAATAGTGTCTTGCGTCGACGTATGCCGGCTGCTAACTCTTCTCACCAATTGTAAATGCTCAGGAGCTCTAGTTGAGGATCTAGCTGTCTACCTCCGGTCCCGTGTGGCGGATCTAGCAGAGGATACAGCAAGGTTAGGTAAGGTTAGATAAGGTTAGCAGAAGGATTGTGGAGATTCCAGAAAAGTTGCCCAAAAGGTGCAAGAGTCGTGCTTCTAGCGCATAATGTCAAGCTTTTTGACATGGACGGGAATACCAGGAGGCGCGGCAATACCAGATCTAGTCTCGTCGATCATTGATGAGTTCCTCTATCTTTCGTATCTATCCCATCTCCCTTTTTCTATTCTTCACTTCGTTCTTGGCTCTCTCAAAACAGTTGTATTGTTATCTTCCATTGCTGCATTCTCGGGTCCTCAAACAGAGAGTTCTGCTATGATATCGTTATCCGACATCGGCCATATATCGAGAATCTGAGTATTGGATATTTTCGGTTGGGAAAGGCGATCACCATGACAGCTTCAAGTGTGGAGAAGATACCCCACGGGGAAGCGCCGGCAACGACGGCACCTAACGACTCGACGACGAC
Source organism: Antarctomyces pellizariae (assembly GCA_010623925.1). Taxonomy (NCBI): domain Eukaryota; kingdom Fungi; phylum Ascomycota; class Leotiomycetes; order Thelebolales; family Thelebolaceae; genus Antarctomyces; species Antarctomyces pellizariae. The sequence goes on along the minus strand of WCAA01000022.1, from coordinate 47,999 downwards.
GACCATTCCCAGTCGACCTTCTATCGATGGCGAGAATGACAAACCAAAACACAAACGAGAAGACTCGACTGTATCATCACACGACGATGACACACATTCAGACATGCATTCCTCCTTGGGCTCCATGGAGGAAATAGCCGCGGAAGATGTCGAGAATGCACCCGCAATACGAACCAAGTCACGAAGTTCGTCAGTTAGGTCAAAGGCAGTGACGATAATAGAAAGGCAGCATCGACGTGGTCTGCTTGGACAATTCAGTTACATCCCCGAAGTAACACGGCCTGTTGAATACACACGGCGCACAAAATGGATAATCACCATGACGGTTGCTCTCGCAGCTGCTGCTGCACCGCAAGGAAGCGCTATATTCTTCCGTGCGTCCCAGGCCTCTCAACTATTCCAACTCGGAATGAAAGTTTCAAAACTAATCGGTTACAGCTGTCCTCCCACAAATCGCAAACGAGTTCAACACCACCTCCACTGTCACCAACCTCTCTGTCGCTCTCTACATGCTCTCCATGTCCATCTTCCCCCTTTGGTGGTCCTCCTACAGTGAAACTCTGGGTCGACGGACCATATACCTTTACTCCTTCCTCCTCTTCTTCGTCTCATCGATCGCCTCCGCCCTCGCCCCCTCCATCGCCACACTAATATTCTTTCGCGTCGTCTCCGGCGGCAGCGCAGCGGGCGTCCAGGCTGTCGGTGCAGGCACTATAGCCGACATGTGGGAGAGTTTCGAGAGGGGTCGCGCAATGGGGATTTTCTACCTCGGCCCACTCATGGGCCCATTATTCGCACCCATCATAGGGGGTGCTATGGGACAAGTCTATGGGTGGCGTAGCACACAATGGTTTCTCACAGCTTACGGCGGACTGATACTCATCCTCATCGTCCTCTGTGTCCCTGAAACTCTCGCTAGACCCCATACCCCCGTCCCTCTCCCACAAGTAGCGACCGAGGCGGAGCAGGCGAAGAATGAGACTGTGCCGACACTCACGAGGGTGAGCACCCGGCAGAGTATAAAGAAATATACATGGACCTTCGCGAAACTCAATTACCGCTTCTGGGTCGAGCCGCTCAAGCCGCTTCTTTACCTGAGGTTTCCGGCTGTGGCGATAATCGTCTACTACGCCGCCGTCACCTTTGGCGCATTGTATGTCCTTAACATCTCCATCCAAGCAACATTTAGTGTGCCGCCGTATAACTTCTCCACCCTGATGGTTGGGCTACTGTATATACCATCCGCGCTGGGGTATATGATCGCCTCTCCCATCGGCGGGAAATGGTGCGACTACATCATGATCCGGGAAGCCCGCAACGCCGGCCGTTTCCGCCCCGGCACCGATGGCAGTGACCGCTCAGATCTAATCTTATTACCTGAAGATCGCATGTGTGAGAATGCATACGTGGCAGCGGTCATGTACCCCCTCGCACTGATCGTGTATGGATGGACAGCCGACCGTGGAATCCACTGGATCGTGCCCTGCATCGCTAACTTTTTCTTTGGGCTGGGAAGCATGGTGATTTTTAGTGTGGCGACGACGATGTTGACGGAGTTTATGCCGAAGAAATCCAGCTCCGGAGTCGCTGTGAATAACTTCGTGCGCAACATCTTCGCGTGTATAGGTGGTGTGGTGGGCCAAGACCTAGTGGAGGCGCTTGGTAATGGGTGGTTGTTTACTATCATGGGACTTTGGGCACTGTCTAGTGGTTTCGTCGTCTTCGCCATGAGGAGGTGGGGACCGAAATGGAGGGCGGAGATGAATGAGAAACTTGGTTGAAGTGAAGGAGCTGTGACGTTGATCGGGGCAGCTCATGAAAGCCTAAACATATGTTGGCGGAGCATCAAGATGGCAAACGAAGGTACGAGTGCGGGAAGGTAAGAAAGGGGTGGAATGATATACCAGGTAACACATTGGCGTTGGTGGTTGGGAGGCGTTTGGATATCAAATCGAAGGTATTTGTGGCAAATGAGAGTGGAAGACCAGCATACTTGACTGGCTGCTATCATAGATAGGCATAACATATAAACTGGATCTATGGATAACATTTATCGCCACTTGTCCTCTCTGACCTTGAGAATCGTTATCTCTTGGAGTGATGGAGAGTTGTGTTTCTGCTAGTCGTTAACCGCTTACTTTAGACTCGTGTGCCAACGTTTTCGCCAATCTCTCGGCCCAATACCCCGAAGAGCTCTTCACTTGGGTTCAGATGCGTGGGATGATGCTGTGATTATCGGTCGCGACTGGCTAAGCAGTCTCCGTCTGCAAGCGATGGTCTGCTCGTTGCTGGTTATGCTCGGGGTCGAGATGGTTTGTGCTTCGTCGTGCGCTGTTGTTTCCGCCGCCGAGTGGCTCCAGCGACGCTCAAGGCTTGTGTGTATGTTTGTGCTGCGACTTTCGTCTTTCGGGGTGGTTGAGGGAGCGAGGCGCTGGAGTGCAGGTGCGTAGGATGATGTTGTGGTTCCTGAGGCAATGCCGAGAAGCCAATCTCCACTACTTCGGAATGGTGGACTCGGTCGTGGTCGATCAATACTTTAGGCTTCGATGTCGCTGGCCGTGTTCCTCCCTAACGGTCGGGAGGATGCCGTATGGTTCGGCTCTGTGTCGTGTTTACTGTTCAGGAACAGTAGGGTTCTGGATAGTGAGGCGAATGGGGGTTATGATAGGTTATGAAGCTTGCGAGTCAGTCGATGTCATCAAATGAAGAAAAGAGCAGACGATGTACGACCTACACGACTCGCCATGGTGAGCTAGGCGATGTTGGGCAAAGTGTTTGAGTATCAATAGTGGCTCCGTTTATCTGCGTGTTTGCTTGTGATACATTTTGCGAGCTGCATTGTTATGTTGCGTTTGTCCATTTATTGAGCTCGGGAGTGAGCAGTGCGACGTTGATGTTTTCGCCAGTTCGGAGGTGGATTGTTTAAAGCCTTTGAGGATGTCCCTTTTTAATTAAGCTATGAAGAACTAGAATGCTACTGAAATCTCCAATTTGTCAACGAGTTTGAAAAGTTGAAGGGGAGGTCTCAATTACATTAGTGGGTTGACAGGGACAGCCTGCTGGACGGCCAACTAGTTGCGCGTTGCAGTGCTTGGATATACAGTAACCAAGGTATCCTCATTATCCTCCGAAAACAATCATACTAATATGAAACAGATGTTTTGTGCAAACGCCGCTTCACTTAAACATCTAGACTTCTCAGCCGATTGAGCAACCGAGAAAGAATCAGGGCCAATTCACGTGCTAAATTACCTCGATCCCAGCAATGAATTTTAACAACACCTCTCACAGCGTCATGGTACTTTTACTGTACTCATGACACCCAGCACTGCCTTTACGATCGCCTATGGAAGTGCTTCAGGTCGCCGTGGAGCTTCAGATCCGCCCTCCATCTAACCCTGGCTTCGAATGCGCCTAGATGGCTGCTAGTTCAAACTCAGTGAACTCTAAGGTTAGCTGCCTGCTGTCAAGCTTGTCCTCCGGTTCGTTGGGACCCCCATAAGTGAGGCATATGACAAAAGCAAGGGTTACGTCCCTGAATGCTCACCGGCAATCCGGGTCAGGCCGAAGAGCTATGGATGCGGACACGGCGAATTGGAAGCCCCTCACAACAAGCCTTGCTAATCAGATAGAGCTCCAGTATGTTTCTCTTTCACCGCAGCTTCTTAAAAGCTTATCGCACTCTATCGCAGCACATGGCCACATACGTGCTCTGGTTTAACTGGTCCCATCTTCATGTTTCGAATAGGCAAATTCGCCAATGACGTTCGCATCACGGCGATGGGCATTGCTTCTGGTGCTTTTTGGCACTCTTGACGGCACTTTGCGGCTCAAACTGAACCCGCCTAGCTGTTCAATCGCCAGTCAGAGGCAGAAATGCACTCACATCGGCAGGCTGTACCTCTCAAGCGATGGAAACCCCGACGTATTTCAGTCATATAACCCAGGCCAGTCTGCCCTCATCTGCCTATGTGCCTACTTGGATAGTCTAATCCTGACTGTCTCTGGTTTCTGTATCCTTCCCAGGCCAACGGATAAACGGACGTTGCCCAAATCCTGCCATGAAGCTTGCAAGAAATTGTTTGCATCGCCTTCATCGATATATGGTCGAGTGCTCGGCCTATCTCTGGGTCATCAACTCCCTTCTATATTGACATTTTCAGCTCCGTATAATCAGGCTCTATGCTCTGAGCGAATCTGGCCTAGCACACCGAAGCCTTCTACCGGAGCCTGAATCAAGCGCGTAGCCCACTGTCAGATCATATGGACAGTCCCTCCGCTTCTCCGCCATCATCGTTGTTGCATGTCGCCATTTTTAGCCCCAAATTCGCCAATATGACCAGACGACAAGATCAAGGCCCCCAATTTCTGTCGCCGTATGGGAATGGTACCGACAACAAAACGGAGCATCAATACGACTGGATGTCTCAGCCACATCAAAGCTACCAAGGTGGCCATTATGACAGCGACGCTCCCGCCAATAGCTACTATGAACTTCTGTTGCAGTCTCAGGCTCCCGGAAATCAGAACCACCAGCTCTTCGATCAACAGCCCCTACACTCTCTTCGGCGGGAGGTGTTCAGCTCGCAAACCGTGCCACCTGCTCCCCCAACCCAGTTTCAACTTGGAAACTTCAGCCAAGGCCAACAACATCCACAGAGTTATATACAAGTACAAGAGCAGACTTATTACCCGTGGAATAACGTAGCTGCGGTAGCTCCAGCTTCCCTTCGACAGGGGCAACATTTATATCATGGAGGAAGTCCTACAGCATCGATTTCCACATCCTGGGACAACGTACAGCGCTCGGAGGCACAGCAGCAGCCTCTCCCTCTGCCAGCCCAACCTCAGCAGCCACAGTCATTTCCTTGGACTTGTCCGCATTGCGGCCCATCCAATCAAAATGGGAAAGACAAGAATCCCAGAGTCTGCAAGAACAAAAACGACTGGCAGTAAGTCATGCCTATCCCGACGCTGAGCTCTCACTAATATCCATTCCAGAAAGCACATAAACGAGCATAAAAAACCTTCCAAGTGTGTTTGGGAAGGATGTGCGCATAAGTGTGCAAGCAAAAACATGCTCAAAAGGCATGTAGACTCCGTTCATCTTCATAAGGCGAATTACATTTGCCCCATCAATAATTGCAGCCACACAAATCCGAGAAGAGATAACTTCGGTGGGCATCTGAAACGAATACACAAATGGTCTGATGATCGCTGGGACCAAGAACGCCACAGGTATGTCGCCGCACAATCTAGGGATGCATGTCTTATTGACTAGTGGTAGAATCAAGCAGTGTGAGAGATCTACCCGTACTCGCAGCCGCATGGACAACGCGTCTCGAAGCAGCCAGTTTCAGAGCCCGCTTCCACCAGCTCCGCCAAATCCTGAGGCGATGGAAGTTGACATGACTGGCAGCGATCTGGCACAGACCGGTGGCTGGACTGAGTCATTGCAGTCGAGCAAAGGCCAATACCCGAGTTATGATCCTGATCTCGTGGTGGAAGACACTAGTGGTGACACGATGAACTTCGGAGATGGCATATCGGAGGACACCTTTGCGGACACTCCAGCTGGCACAGATGCCTCAGCTATGGATCCTCAAGCATGGCATGAGAATACAACTCTTGATCCGAGATCAACTGGCAGAAACAGTGTCTCGATGGTTGAGGTTGAGGATAAGCCTCCATATGACGGAGTGGCTCCATATTGGCAGAAAGATTCTCAGCATGCCAATCGTGGGGAGTTTCATCAGCCTCCAACTAAAAACCAGAGAGTCTCTTACCACCAGCAGAACACAGACCATAACAGCTCAGGAGCGTGGTCAGGATTTGGAATTCCATCACAATTGTTCTCTCAACATAGCACAATATCATACGCTGGAGGCTCAAGACACCCCGCTTCTTCAACCACTTACACGTCTCAGAGTAGTATCTCTGGGTTTGTGCCAAGGACTCGAGCCCTCAACTGCACTGAACTCAATCCGTCACCTTGTATCCCCCCCCCCTCATATTAAAGAGTGTATCAGACAAGTTCGAGAATATTTTCGCGAACATCCCAGTACCACAAATAGCTTGGCGACTGGTGGTGGAACAATATTTTATCATGACTTGAGCCACGAAGACAACCCGGTTAAGGGCTGTAAGGGATGCATCGAAGCATAGAACAACCCCACCGCCAGAAGGTAGTCCTCGTCTTGACTAGTTAGTCAAACCCTTTCGTCCATTACTCAAGATACCAGTGCCCCCCGACAACGAGGACATCTGTCTCTAACCTTCGAAAAATGTTCCTAATGCCTGTGGCTAGGAGTCATCTCAAGAGACACCTTCTGTATGTCTGCGGAAAATTTGCTGAACCCAAAGGTGAAAACTGAGCGAGAAACCCGCGGAGTTTCTTCCAACCTTCAAGATAGGTCCGGAGTCTGAGCTTTGCATTATATGAGAGAGGATGGAAGAGCCAGAGCACGAGTGTTTGAAGATGTGCTGGTGGTGGGAATCTCCGGCGCAAGTGGTTGCGTAGAAGTACGGTTCCTGGTCTCTATCTCGTCAAGCCTATGGTTCAGATGTCTGATCATGTGAACCATCTGAGACATGAAATCTGATTGAAATGCTGCAGTGGCAGGGGCGTTGTCGTTGATGTCCTATATGCTGGAAATGGGCGCTAAAAAGCCTAAGATTGCCGAAGTTGTGCTCCTGTGAATCCTGAGGTTCAAGGTCCGGCAGGGGATTCCAGGCTGGGAAAGATGCTGAGTGGCCAGAATAAACTATGGAGTGACCAAGGAAGAGCTGAATAGAGTCGTAGCGTTCAGTTGAAGCTTAAAGCAAGCAATGCGTAGGGTTGGACAGGTCCAGGGAGGTCCAACCCCTCGCTCTGATCGTGTATGGATGGAAAGCCCGACCGTAGAATCCACTAGATCGTGGCCTGCATCGCTAACTTTTTCTTTGGGCATTATCAAGTGGCCTCGTTGTTTTTGCAATGAGGAGGCGGGGGTTGATGTGGAGAACGGAGATGAATGAGAAATTTGGATGAGGCAACGTGGACGGTGCGAGTTGATTCTGGCATGTCCGCGTTTGTGGGAGTAAAGCTAAGGGTGGGATGATAGATGAGGATGAGACGAGAGATGGTTGGATATACCAAGGACTGACTGGCTTGATGACTTGGAGGAAATGGGGATAAGGGATGGAGGTAGGAGCTCGAGAAGGTAAAGATGGATGGGTATACCAGGTAGCATCTCGCGGAGTTGGTTGGCACTTTGTTGGGTTGTTCTGGATATTACATCAAGACATTTATGACGTAAGAGTGAAGGCCAGCATGCGCGGCTGGTTGCATCATAGCCTATAAATTGGATATTTACATACATAATACCACTACGATCTATCTATTATCTAACATTGACAATCAGCAGGAGAGAGAGAGGTTTAATGAGAAACAGCGGCTATTATGTCAGTGTTTGGTTATAAAGCTTTAATGCTGTGGTTTGACGTGCGTTGTGCTGTTGTGCTGTTGTTTTAAATTGTCTTGCTGTCAGCTTCGCTCCTTGTTTATTGTTATTGGTACTGTTGTGTGAAGTCATTCCTCTTTTAGTTCGTCGCTTATGAGCCGTTATGTCCCGTCTTTTGTTAACGTGTTAGTATTCGTCGTCGTCTTTGCGTCAGTTGGGCATTGAGCTTTCGGCTGCCCTTGTGTTTCTGGGATAGTGACTTGGAACAGGGGACTGGCTATTCCTTGCTCGTCGTGGAGGGCGTGGAGTGTGGTTCTGGAAGAATTTCTTGAAATGGTTTTTGGAGACAAGCTTGGGATAAGGGTTCTTCTTTTTCTTCGCTTGGGGAGACTCTTCTCCGTTATGTAGCTTCAGCAAAGCTCTGCGCTTGAGTCGAGGCGTTTGTGGTAATGCTGTGGTCTTGCGGGAAGGTTTTCGGAGTCAATCTTTGTATCGGTGGCATCTGAGAGTCGTGCTTCGGCGGTAGTGCTGTGGCTGGTGATGTGTTTGTGTTTCATCAGGCCTCGCAGATCCCGTTTGCCAATTGGACAGAACAAGCTTGACGCTTGAACTTCGATGTGTTTGCTGCTGTTTTAATTTCCGTGACGACTTGAGACGGGCCAGTAACCACACCGTTTGACTTGCGGGGTTGTCTGGAACGTTCAACCGGTTGTAATTATTGAAGCTTGCGCTTGCCCACACATTGTTACTCTCGTCTGTCAACTGTCACGCGTGAAACTTGGTGTTGGAGTTCAAATGCGTGGGATAACGTCATGGTTCCTGCGGTGAAGACCGACAAGCCAATCTCCAACACTTCGAATCATCAGTGAGGTTTAGACAGTGATACTTTGGGCTGAGACACATCGCTGCTCTGGCTGGCCGAATGGCACGCTTGCTGCGCGGGATAATGTTGTGGCTCCTGTGGCAATGACTCGCGACTGATTCTCCCCTGCAATGAAATTATCGACTCGTTTTTCGTCGCGCCAAGCTTTAGGATGCGATGTCGCTGATGATATTTCTCTCTAAGGTCAGGAAGGGCGCCGTTGGGTTCAGATTTGTCGTGTTTTCTCTTCAGGAACCGGAGCGTTTTGGAGACTGAAGCGAACAGTGATCATCATATATTATGAAGCTTGGGAGTCAGTCATGTGTGCTTGTGGGGAAGAAAGCAAGCGATGTATGACTTACACGACGTATTTTGATGAGTAGGATGATGTTCGGCAAGGTGTTGGGCACTGAGCTGTTGTGATGCGTTTACCCATTCATTGAGCTCGGAAGCGACCAGTGTGACGTTGACGTTGTCGCGACTTAGAAGGTGGATTGTTTAAAAGGTCAATTGGTTCACTTTTTATTGAATTTGTAACTCTGGAGAGCTCGCAGCAGAAACTGGGAAACTGGTTGACGACGTCGGTGCTGAGAGGAGGGTATTACTACCTTGATGGGTTTGTGTGGAGAGGTCGGCCAACGGCCAACAACGAGTATACTAGTAGGGGAAACAAAAACGCCAACTATCGAAATAATGATCAATCTGAGCCACTCCTAGAAACAGAACGCTAACGTTTGTCCAGATTTACTCAGCTGAAGTCTAAATATTTGACTCCAAAGCTAAGCTATCCTCTCAACATACGAGTCAGTTCAGTTGTACAGCTTCATTTGCCCACAGCCTCGGTTTACACGTGCTGGAGCCCACCTCATCGTCAGTGAGCTTAACGCCTATTTTCCGCAGTCTAAGCTCATAATATTGTCAGCCCCAGATCCCAGGGTCCTCAGATCCCAGAATCCTTTCCACTGCAGTTCACGCATCAAAGTTGCTGCGTCATGAACCGATTAACTCTGTCGCCTTTTTAACGGCCTTCAACTTCTGGTACCAAGCCAGACTCGGGCTCCTCAGGGTCATTCTTTCGCCTGTTTGGTGTTTAGCTCTCGCAGTCAGAGTAGGTATAGTCATGAACCTGGAACCTTAGTAAAGGCACACCTTGGCAAACGCCTCGCAAGGCCGACGTTCTATCTCTCCATGTACTCCTTGCGGTAAGTTCTACTGTCCGCCTTCCACTTCAGTTTCTTTATTCATCCGTTACCTTTTCTTCATTCCAGTTTATCGAATCATGTACAAGCCACGAGGGTCTTGATGTTTTTGCCAACTCCTCACGACATCTCACCTTGGGTCCCAATAAACGATCGAGGATACGCCAGCCAACTCGGCATTGGAAATGACATAAGGCATCCAATTTATGCCGGGACACAAGAATGCGGAACTGATGCGTGGATAGCGCCGTCGCCAGTGACTCCTAGGCGTCCTACTGAATTTGTTAAATTCTTGACCTGCCTTGTCTCTGCCGTTCAATTGCCTTTTGAGCAACCAATGGCCACATCGTCTGTTTCCTGTGGTGGGAGCACTGCCGTTGTAGCAGATTACCACCTCTTGTCTGCGCCATGATGCTCGGAGGATAGGCTCATTATATACGCTCTCACCCCCTTATCAGCCTCTGTACTTCTGATTCGGCTTTTCGAAATATATGGTCATAGCCTCATTGAGGATACCTTCACCGGCAGCCTTCATTGCGATCGATCCCCAGATTTAGAGCCTTGGAGCCTGCGAGTTTTGAACCGCGCCGTCCTTCACCACTTCATTACCACCTTTTCGAGCCTGATCTCTGTCTACGATTCTATTTCGCTATGGCGGAAAGATCAATTCAAGCCTTCCCATTTCCTTCTGTCGACGACAACTCGAGCGCATCAAACAACTTTAGCAGCCAGGAGCCTGGATACCAGCAGCTACTCGCACCAAACGAGAATGATCACCCATACCAGGCCGACAACTCCATCAATGATCCTATCTTCGATGCCCCTCATGAGAGCTTCACTCAAGCGCAGCTCCAGCAAAATGTTCGGCCTCAGCATCGACAACCGCTGCTACACCACAGCCAGCAATTTTATGCTGGAGCACACCAAACTCAACAATCGCCGCAACAGATGGAATTCCTAGCGCAGCAGTTTCATCCCGGGATTTATCTACAACAGCCGCCTCAGCATAGAAATCTTGCAGGCCAGTACGTTTGGCCTAACGACCAAGCATATCAAAGATCCCCCAACTCTTATCAACAAGATGTGTCATTCCCAAGTACACCTGTCCGCCAGCAGGCACTGGAGCCCTATCATAACATAGGTGCTGTGCGAACGCAACTAGCACCACACCCTCCAGCTTATGTACGGCGGAGCGTGGGAACCTCAGGGTCGACTGGAAGCTGGCCTTTCGTGAACGATACTGGATCTATGGTTGGAAGCGCTAACTACATCTCTCCCCCACGACATCAGAACCATACTAAGAGAGTTGACGTGCGATCACTCGTCAGCTATCAGTCACAAGTCAGGACAGGGAATGTCCAACCCAACGATCATCTCCAAGGGCCACAACACCCGGCCACAGCCTCCTCTCAGGCTACAGGAAAGTCCAAAAAGTTTGCTCGAACTTGCAATCGATGTGAGCCAAGTCGCAGAGGCGGGCGAAAACATTGTCGCTCAGCATCTGAGTGGAGGAGGCACCAGGACACTCATGATAAGCCAAAGGAATGCCTTCATTGCGACAAGGAAGAACGGCGTTTCGCCACGACTTCTGATCTGAACCGACACATTAAAGACAAGCATCCTAATGTCATTCCAACCACAAAGTACAAGTGTCCTCATTGCCAACACGCTACTACTCGGCTTGACAATATGAAGCCCCATGTTCGGACTCGTCATAACGTGGAGGGAGCAGACTGGGAGGATCTCAAGGAGAGGTATGCGTTTCAGATGGTCAGGCGTGTGCTCTACTAACATTGTGTAGGCTGAAACAGGAGAACTCTGTTGCCAACGACAGCCGGACGGAGAACACAGACAGCCAACGCCAAGATGTTCCCACTCCAGCTTCAGGCTACTCAGATAATATGGATACCGATATGGGTGGCTCTAACATGACCGTGTTTGAGGCTGGAGGTTGGGTTCCAGCGTCGCAAAACAATAACGCTCAGCTGAGCGCTTCGCAAGAGCTCGAGCTGGATGACTCTCACGACAGCATGATGGATTTTCAGCACACATTGGCGGGCAATACGTCTATCGACCCTGCCCTTCTGAGTGGTAGCATCGATAGTGTGATGATAGGTCGGAACAATATACAATCGCCAATGATGGATTTCTCGCAGTTACATTCCCAGCCGGCTTCAATACCAGCCTTATTTAATGCGGGAACTCACAGCCTGTCAACCAATATGCTAGATCCCCAGCAACAATTCCACTCACCCAACCGGTCGCTATATTCTCAACCCAACGTGGGATTCTCACTGTCATCAGCACACCCGTCCAGTACTATGACATCACAATGGTATACAGAATCCACACCTCAGCCGACCAGACAGCAACTGGTTAGAAATTTTCGACCTCAGCAATTGCAACGCCGCAGCGGAAATAGAGAAATTCTCCCACAAACGCCTTTGGGCAACTTTCAAGAGATGCAACAACGTTTGGCTGCCCATTCGGACTATCAACTCGAGCCTCAAATGAATTGCCACACATGCCTGATACTGCTGGATATTGGCGACTCCACCGCATTGAGGTATGAACATTGACAACGTTACCTAGATTGCATGATCCACTACCGATTAGTTGTACCTTCTAGTGCGCCGGTCACCCCTCCAAGTGTCTCTTGAAACTGTTTCTGACGTTTATGACCAGGAAACACCTCAAGAGACACTTGAAACTATATTTTTGCACGTCTCCTGGCTGCTCGAGGAGGTTTGGCTCGAAGAGCGATTGGATGAGCCACGATAATAGTCAGCACTGCAAGTTTGAGAGCTGGACCTGCAAGTTTGGCACAGCGGCGGAGAATCACGAAGGCCATTGTGGGTATAAAGCTCATCATTTACATTTGTTTAAGAGTCATGCCGAGAATTGTCACCTGGGCAAAAACAAGAGGGAGGAAGTCAGGGCCTTTGTGAAGAAGTCACGATCTGTCGAGAACGGCTTCTTCCACGACTTCTGGTGCGGATTCTGCATGAAGCGACGCAACCAAGGAGGAAACTCTGAAGAGAGATGGGAACGACGGTTCTCGCACATCGAGGATCATCTCCTGGGCCGAAACGGGAGGAGCACGATGGCACCAGATCAGTGGAAACCAGATCTTGGTTGTAGAGTTGGCGATGGCGTGCATGCGATGAGCGCGGAGTCTGTCCCCGAGCCTCCGCCGGCTCCTTGCCGAACCGCGCAGAGAAGAAAAAAGCCACAGGGCAAGACGGCAAAGGAGACGAGCTCGGGACGTACGAAAGAATTATTCGACGATATCGACACAGCTTTATGCCCTCCTGCCGAGCGCCGAGCTACGTCGAAGTCTTCAACGACCCGAGAGTCAACACGGAAGACGGCGCTGCATGAAAATAAAATGCCGGCGGCGACTGATATACCCAGAGCAGCTGCAGGGGGGCCGATCACAATCGATCTAACATTGGCTTCCCCTCAACTGCACCCCAGTACGACAAAAGAAGAGAATACAAACCCTCCTCCCAAACCCTCCCGATGCTGGACATATCAATGGACGTGCTGCGCTTGTGGAGATAGTGGAATGATTTGGGATGCTGGAGGTTTATGTCCCTCTTGTCCACATCAATCCTGCCAAAATTGCACCTTATATAAGTCTTGAAAAGAGGAGGAGAATGCGGAATGGGAGTTTGACAAAAAGCCCATTGAAACTGGATGTGACGTGGGCGGAGATACTTTGCATTCAACGGCTTTTGGCGGTTTGATGATATTCATGATGAGAAGACAAGGGTCATTCAGAGACGGCATAGCATGGGGTTCTTGGTTGTTAAGACTTCATAATCTCACGATGGTGTAATTTCCAGCAATTATATGGGAGGTGTTTTGCATTTTGACTTGAACATTGCGGTTATCTTGAACCGTGCAAACCACTAAAAGAAGTGCTGCTATGTTAGTCCTCACATTTCTCCTCTACTTACCTCCAACTCAACATCATGTGACAGCTTCCATCAAACTCATCATCTCGCGCCAGTCTCCTCATACACCCGTGGACCACCCCTCTCACATCGACCTTCCCAACGGCGCTCGGACGAATCGTCCTTCTTGGTGGCGAACTGACGATGTTTCACACCTTGGGCAGCAAAGCCAAGCGGATGCTTGGGCCTTCATGCATGTCGATGCGTCTAGGCGTACAAGGCATATTCGTAAATCTCTGCGCCGCACTTAAACGAGAAAAAGTGCGAACCTAGACGGTCTAATCTGGCAGAATACCTGTGCGTGGTGACATGATGTTGGTGATAGGCGACGGCGTCTATGGTAAGGGAGGTGGCGAAGGCATCCGATAAGTCGGCCTGATATTGGAGCGAGATTGAGACGAAGATGGAAGTAATATTAAAGAAGCACTGAAAAGACACCATCAGTTGGAACTCAGGACTCTTTATCGCAACGTTGGGCAGCGAGTGTGGTTAGGACACGGTCGATGCCCAACCGCCTCATTCCAAAGATGTAGAAACGTGGTTTTTCGCAACTGCAGCGGGTGAGAAGTTCGACTTTGGATAGGTTTATTGCAACGTGGTAGAGCATGGCGACTGCGCTAATGCAAAAGACGAGTTTTCAAAATCTTTCAAACCAGTGGGCATTTAGGATATGGATCATCACTCGGGGTTTTTTGCTGTAGAGGACCACCGTATAACTGAGAGTGAGGCGATTCAAGGCTCAGAGAAGTTTGCGAAGATGGAGGGACAATGTCCAAGTCTTCTGCAGCGTGACCACAGGAAGGCCTTGCCCGTGACCAAGATGCCTCATTTCGAGGCATCTTGTTTTAAGAGCAATAAGGCGGCCGAAAAATGCCTGAGATGCCTCTAAGAAGATGTGTTTTACTTCCTCGGTGAAGGAAATCAAGGCAGCCGAGGCAACTGAGCTGACAGCCGCAATCATTGCTCTCTCTTGACCGCTCATGCTTAGTCCAAGATTTGGAAGATGTATGCTGCCTTGATGATATTCTTCATGAAAGGCGCCGCTACGTCACTGCCTGGAACACAAGAGAGTCCTTCCGTCCAGTCTGCTCAATTGGAGGAGGTTGTTGCCCAACCACCTAGTTAAGTAAATTCTCTTTGATGGGAACTTTGGCGAGTGACCTTCCTGTTTTACCATCATATTATTCTTTCTGCAAGTATTTTCTATTCTTCTGTTGCTCCAGAGGTGCTCAGCGGTCAGGTGGTGGAAATTGAAGTCGTTGGAGCGGGTTTAGCGAGCGGGAGCGGCAATTTAACGTACCGCAGTGGGGCCGTTTAGAATGGTGCCCCCACTAATCTCCCCCCCAAACCTCAAAACAACTTCAATCCTTCCTTGAGGAACCTTCTCCTGCTAACAATGTTCAATCCTGCTCCGAAAAAGGATACTCCCAAGATCTCCGCGGACTCTTCAACAACGCTGGCAAAGACGAGTGCGCTTTCTGTAACGCATCGTGGCGGTGTGCCGAAGAATGTGCATTGGCTTCCACCTGACCTTCATTCGCTAATGGCTCGTCTCGCAGCACGAGCTGAGACGGAGTTTATTGGCCAGTACTGAGTCTAGGAGCTCCATGTACTGGGCAAGCGAAGTGGGTATGGAAGCAGTAGGGGTCGTTGTTAGGTAGGGTAGCCAGACACGTCAGTTTTGCATCCCGGTGTATATTTTAGGGATGGTGAGGGCATTGGAACAACACAAGGATTATGGTACAGCATGCGGTGAATGCTTTTTTGCAAACTTAAAAAGGAACTGGTTAATAATACAGGAGTAATCGCAAGCATTTGGTAGCGGGAACGTTTCGTCCAGTTTGAACTTCAGTCCCAGTGAGGAACTATACTTGGGTTCAACTCGATTGCCCAAGCTGGAAGTGGGCTCCGGCATAAACGCAGATGCACGAAGAGAACAGTACTGGTAGTCTCCCAAGTGATTCAGAGAATACACCGTGCAGCCGGAAACCACTAGAGGATCACGAAATTGTTTTACGTTCCGCTAACAACTCCTTACGTGGGAATCGCTACGTAGTCGAAGGGCCCATGCACCTCTGGGAATGTTTTCAGAAGTAGCCTAGATGGGATCCCACCACCAGCCCATCGTTCTTCATCGAATTTTATGCCTCAAAACACCGCTGGCTTCGGTCATCACAAACTTCCACGCAAGCCGACCCAGAAGGCCGCAGGACCCGTTACATTGCCAGTTCTATGGTCTAGATTGGATCTCCTCCCGATGCGGTAACTGAGCGAGAAATTCCACCAGTTTAACCACTTGACACCCGGTACATCTAGGCGCGAGCCTTATCCTACTCCATTTGCAGCATGTCATTTTTGTCATCGCGGTGTTGAGCTATGAGTAACTGAGTCGCCACTCGCTAAATAAGCACATGCAAATTGAAACCTCAGGACCGCCAAGAGAGCCTAGACAGCTGCATGGATCCCCCCAGATATCTCTCCGAATGGTGGTGCATAACCCTGGTAAATTTGTCAAACCATTTGAGCTTAACCACGATTTTTTAGGGCTGCGGATGGCTCCGCATTATCCTTGCGTAATGCTAACTATCTCGGTGTAGTAATGGCGAGCCCACATTTTGAACCGCACTGGCTTTCTTCCAGGTGAAACGGACGACTTGCGCCATGCAGGCACTTTATGCCAGGCAGCAATGTACATGATTATTCCACAACACTGTGGCGTGACACGTTCCCGACGTGCTTCAGCAACGGAGTGAGTTCAAAATACCCCACCACAGGGCGACGTGCAATAAAGTAGACTGAGGATCCTATGTCGCCCTTACCGCAGCACTGAGGATTATCAGGATCTCACACCTGAAATGCGAAAGCAACTGAGACCTCTAGTTTCACCGACTTCACGGCTTCTCTTTTTCGGCATCTTTCTTGAAGCGCTAAAACTAAGATTTCCACCTCACCACACCTCAACATAACCTTTCTTCCATTTCAGACCCTCTAAGGTACCTTCAGCTGACACTTTATGCACTGAGTTGATCCACCGAAGATCGTGCCAGGTGACCAACCAGAAGTGGTACCAACTTGAGACTTCGGCCCCCCAATTGAGTTCAACGGCCAGTCAGGACTCGGCACAGCCAACCTGCAGGTCCTGACAGCGACATCGTCCAAAAAAGGTTGCGAGGGGTCTGTTCGAACCGCTGCCTTCGCATGCTGTATCTGAAGACTTGCGGCTCTGCCATTTTTTTAACTACTCGGTGAGAAGAACCAATGTCCGCTTCTCAATATAACTTTGAGGTGCGAAGCCGTGATGGAAAATCAACTTAATGGCGTGCTATCCTGCTCATATAAAAGCTAGGGTATATCATTTTTCACTCGCTGCGCCTCCCTTGATACATACACACAAATTCAAGCTATTATTCAACCCTCATACTTTCCATAACCTCGCGTCCGCAACCAGGTTCCACTACGCCTCCACAGAATATTGGGACTCTATTCTGCCTTAGCCACGCTTTCTCCAGGAAAAGGACGGAACCTCCTGGTTTATTTTGAGCTGATCCATCTTGGTATAAGTTAGCCAAATTTAATCTGAGATTCCATTGTTGTAAGGAAGCGTTATCAGGGAGCCGCATCAAAATCCAAGAAAGCATACTCGAACACAGAGTACCACATACGGGTCGAACCGAGGAGTTGCTTTTTGTTTTCCTTCCGTTTAATATCACACTCAGTCAAACGCCTACTTGACAACTATCGACTCAAGCTCGTTCTGACACACTGTCGTGATGGCATTTACCTACCAGGTCAATTGGGAAGCCCCGCCGTTCTTCAATTCGGCTGAGGACCCTTTCGCAAACTTCAAAACTGATATCCCTGGCCACCAGACTGATATCTTTTTAAGAGAGCAGCAAGCATGGTGTCAGGTAGACTACTCACCTATGTCTGTATCTGGCACTCCTGGACCTTATACTCCATTTAGCCCGGCCGACAGCTCTACTACGTCGGAAGACGGCTCGGACTCCAACGCTTCTTACCGGGAGCATGATCAAGCCTTGTCTCCTCTTCCCTATGGATCAACCCCAGATATTGCCAGGGGTGATAGCATGTTCAACAACTCCCTTGGCTCGTCTTCGGATTGGAGTGCGCCCCTAGTGTACAACATATCCTACACAGCACTGAACCATCAGATGGCCACGATGGCTGCTATCGCTCTTGAACCTACATTCATGAATGCGAGCTATGAGCAAGGCGACCAACTCGACTTTATGAACTACGCCGACCAAACTGGTCCGGAAGCCCAAAATTCCATGACGGAATCTCAGACTTATACACAAATCTCTACTTACAGCAACAAGACATCGGCTAGCACGAAGGACGATAATGACGAAGAAGGTGAAGTCTCCAGCTTCCTTATCTCCGCTTTTGAAACCAGCGTCGACGACGCCAACGACCCGGACTACTATCCCTCCAACCGGCCCGTTACAGCCATCAAACGCGCCTCCAACTCGGCCAAACCCACAACCCGTGGCCAACATGTCCTCTCACCCCGCTCAACTGGCATCGAAAAACCCAAGCACATCCCCCGCCGAACCTCAAGAATATCTCTCGACAACTCCCGCACAATCTACCCTTGCGTCTTCCGCTGGGCTGGTTGTCAGTCGGAGTTCAGCGCTAAGAATGAGTGGAAGCGTCACGTCAGCACTCAGCATTTGGGGCTGCAGTACTGGCAATGCCGCTTAGAAACGTGTGGTGAGGAGAAGACGGGTAAAGATGGGAAGACGGTTAAGTACAAGAATGATAGCCACGTTTTCAATCGGAAGGATTTGTTTACACAGCATATCAGGCGGCAACATGTTCCGGTTGCGCTCAAGGTTGTTGCGGCGAGGAAGGGTAATGAGGGGAGTCTGGAGGAGAGAGGAAAGTTAAAGGCGTGGGAGAAGGAAGCGCAGGATGATGCACTGTTTTTGAGACGACAGCCGCTTAATGATAGTACCTGTCCAATTAGAGGATGCAAACATACTTTTACCGGCAAGAAGGGGTGGGACGATAGGATGGAGCATCTTGGGAAGCATTTCGAGAAGGGAGAGTGCGACAAGGGCCAGGATCTCGGCGCTGGCGGTTTGAGGGAATGGGCACTAGAGGCTGGAGCTCTGGATCACTTCAACGGCGACTGGAGGTTTCTGGATGATAATGTAGAGGTTATGTCGTGAGAGGAGGATGCTGAGGATGGTGAAGAATAACGGTGTTCCAGCTTCTCATATTTCATTTATTGTACTTAGGATTGCCTACATGTAATACTTCTACCGCTCTTCACCTGTATGCTTTAGGATATGGTTAGATGAAAGCACTACGATGGAAGCGTAGGATATACCTCATGGGACATGACTTATGGTTCCATGGCTATCTGAGGTTGTATGTGTAATTTCGGCTACTCGAGCGTTCTACCGCAGCGTTAGTTTAAATACTGCCAATTGAAGGTGTTACCCACCTCCGCTTCACTGGCAACCTAAGCAAAGCCTCTTATATATCGAGGAAAAACAGACCAGTATTGTTTTGCAGCGGTCGCAATGAGCGGTTTGTGTGGCTTCTCGATCTAGATACATCCGCATCACAGTAGACTAGCGGTCGTCCTGTTTTCCATGAGCTCCTTACGCACGCACGTACGCTCATTCAACCAGTTAGGCACTTTAGTGCCCAGGCATTTGTTACTCCATTCCTTGCTGTCTGCATCTCAACTATCACAGCATCGGCCGCCTGAACTCGCCATACTGTCGGTGAGAACCGAACTGCTCACCGAGCTGCAAGGCGGCACACTCAGGCGGACGCCTGATGTGGCTGAGTTGCCTCGAAATTAGGCGACTTGTTAGGCGGATATCATTGAGGTAAATGACATCAACTCGGGCAGAGGTGCTTTGCAAGTCAGTGGAAGAATCGGAAGATATCAATTTATCTAGTTTATTGTTTTATTGTGATGCTAGCAAGAGCTGGGAGGGAGGAGGATGAACGCCGAACGCCTGATGAATCGCTTATCGAGGGCCCCTGATAAGCTATCGTGCCTTCAGTAAACAGACGCGTCTTTTTACATTTTACCTTTAAACAATTGCACAAGTTGATATCAAACATTCTTCAAAACGATGAATTCAACCCATTTCGATCTATCTATGTAAACAAGTACCTAATTCTAAATTCAAGCAACGGGTTCTTATCCAAAAGGACTCGATGCCTTCCGATTTCTTCCTAAAACTCCAAATCTTCCTAAAACTCCAAAGACACTTCTAAAGCCGCCGCCGAATATCTCGGAAGCCAGCAATACTTCTAAACTATGATCTGAAGATGCATCAAATATGCTCGAGCCTTGTATTTACTCCTTGGGTCGTGCACTCTTGAACCTACCGACATCATCAAAATTTACATCCGATTCTGTGGCGCCTGAACAAAGGCCCAGAAGTTTGAGGCGATAGCTCGGCTTTCTGTTGAGGGAAATCTTCGTTTGAAGACGACAATTCTGCTTCGTCCTCAGAAGCATTGGATGAGCCCTCGAGGCTCGACAGGGCAGCACCGTTGTGGCCACCGACAGTAGAGGCAGCAGCAATCTTAAGAGGTGCCACTGTGCCCGGTTTAGGCGAGACGCTAGTTATCTTCTTGCCATGTTTATTTAAAGACCGCTGTGCGTTTCATAAGCTTATTCCCTCTCTGGTGTAAGAATCACAACCTGATGACGTCCAGCAGTCAAGCCATACTTCTCTTCATGTTCTCCAACGGCCGTTTACCAGAGTTGAATCTTGCGCTAAAACTTCTTAGAGCTAGGCGAGTTCTGCATAGTTCTGCTCCGAGCATCATTTACACCCTTCGCTAGTTGTTCTCTGCTTCTGCCATCATCCTCTTTCTGGCTGAGAGCTTCTCGGCACCGCCGTCGTTGTCAAAAGCATGGGTGATGAGAAGCTGAGCATCCGTTACACCCGTCGCTAGTTTGACCGCTTGCTCGGCGACGGTGTTCGCTTCATCTTCAAGTTCACCGAGCTTGGCTTTGGCGTTCTCACCGAGCTTGGCTTTGGCGTTCGTGCGTGAGCTTTTGTTGGCTGCTGCACTAAAGACTGATGCGATCTTGCTGGTGTAGCCGGAATCGCTGGCGTTCGACACACGAGCGGCTTGCAGATTAACCTTCGTTCTCTTGTTCGTATCAACAGCACAACGATTGAAACCAAGATTGAGTTTGAGTTCTCCAGGCCGCAACCGGCTAGTTCGATTGATAAAAGAAGTACATCATGACCCTCTTCCTGGTGCCACCATCGTCTCCTCTTTCGGATCACTCGACAGTTGAGTACGTCCATAATACTATGTCTGCACCACGGGGGCCCCCCCCGGAAATTATCACCTTCCAACCACGCGCCAGCATCTTCGACTGTCTTCACGACCCAAGCGGTATACTCTGACCGTTGACAATACACCTAGAGCAATGGCGATTCGCCTGCCATCAGCGCCCAGATCGCCGCCTCTGAGGCTGCAACGGCAGGCAATAACTACCAGCCACCACAGTCCAGCGCCGGTCAGATCGAATGTCTTCAGTAACTCGAATGCAGACTTCAGGAGAAGCGCTATAAGGAGGATGAGAATAGGCTTAAGACGATGTTTCCGGCTGTGAGGATTAATTATGAGCGCGAGGCTGCGGACGAGCTGAAGACGTCGACCGTAAGACAGAATTTTGCACTGCCGCCGCTTCAGGCGCAGGATGTTGATGTCGAGAGGCACGATGCGCCTGCGGATTATATTTGCAGAGTGCCGCGAGAGGATTCGCTCGCGGAAATTAAGTACGAGAGGTACCATGGTCTATTTCAGGGCCAGTTCTTCGGTCAGCGCCAGAGCGGCCAGACTGTCCATCCGTTGTTGACTCATGCTACTTCGAAGTCTCCAGAACACGTCGGCCTTAGTATTCGCATCGGCAGCGGACCCTCCACCTTCAAGAAGCCGTTGTTGCAGTACCTGACCATGGAAACCTAGGTTCAGCAGTCGATACTCCACCACAATCCGCGGCGACAAGCATCGTCTCATCCGCGAGAAAGGTGGTTGAATAGAACGTCGTTGAGGAGGGCACAGCAGGTGTTTGGGAGCTCCGCACAGTCTAAAAGGTATGAAATACTCAAGAGGAGCGAGAGGATGCAGCCGCCGAAGAGGCTGGAGCTGTGGGAAGTATACGAGATGTCGAAGGAAGATTATATGGCGATGGGGCATCTATGAGTTCGGAGATGATTAGCAGGGACATGGGCCGTACCAGGGTCAGTTCATCTTGCCTGCGAGGCCGAGGAAGAGGCCGAGAAAGAGGCCGAGGAGGGGGTTGGATGATGATTGGTAAATGTGCATGAGTCGGTGGGAGGGGTTAACTGGCGTTGAGGAAGAACAAAACATGAGTTTACTTTGCTTTATGTGTTGCGCGAATGATGGGGAGTTACAAGGGGGACAAGCTTTGCTTTAAAGGATGAGATGAGTATCGAGACCTGCCTTCACACTAGCTACGTATAAGCGAATGAGACCACAGCTTTACAGATAATAAACTGGTCAATGCTCTATAGCGGCTCTCATGTGCTCGAGTCAACCACCTAACCAGCCTTTAGCTCTCTCGCTCAAGTTCATACTAGACCCTCTCAGTTAACCGGCTGTCATCCAGCTAACCACCTTAGAGCGTTTAGCCCAACTAGTCCCCTTCCTCCTCCGCCTTCTCCTCGTCAATCGCCACCTTACAAGCAGCACAACCCC
Organism: Antarctomyces pellizariae; assembly: GCA_010623925.1. NCBI lineage: Eukaryota > Fungi > Ascomycota > Leotiomycetes > Thelebolales > Thelebolaceae > Antarctomyces > Antarctomyces pellizariae. Next base: position 25,801 of record WCAA01000022.1, on the reverse strand, counting down.
CAGACATAATCTCAGTAAGGTTTTCTGCTCTGCAAGCCTTTTCAGGACAGTCGTAGCAATGCAGTGGTTGGTCTGATGTACTGTGCCCACAGCCGCCGGTGTTGCTGTTGGTATTTAGTCTGCTGTCTCCTCATTCAAGTTGTGTCTAAGCTCGGCATTTCTACGTCTCTCGACATTCAACTAGCGAGTGATATCATCGAGCTCAGCCTGAAGATACCCGCTATGCTTCTGCTTAGCACTCAAAAATTTCTCATACGCCTCTCTCTACTGAAGGAGTGTGGCATTGCTGGTCTCCAGCCTAGCGATTCGTCTTTCGAGGGGAGCAACCAAGTCGTTCACGCGAACATTGTCAGCGTAAAGCTGAGTATTGGCGGTTGTAAGCTCCACCCTCTGTTCTTGAAGCTAGATATTCTTATTAAAGACCTAAGTCACAGTTAGGTTTATGCCACAAAGCTCACAATTCATCTGCTTACCTCTGTGGTCCCCTCAATATTCTTCACAATGACCTCGTCGAGCTCCTCAAGCTCGAGTCTCTGAGCCAAAGCAGCTCTACCCTCGTCGTTCTCATATCTGAAGGTGGTTCTCTGAACAGCACCATAAATATTGTTAAGATCCTTGGCAATGACATTCTGAAACTCAAAAGACTTATAACCCAATTCAATCGAGCGGCGAACATCTTTCTCGACCTTCTGCAGCTCCTCAGCTGACACTTTGTTGGAGTCTGGATAAGTCATGAACTCCCAATTGGCAGGTGTGTTTTGCTTAGAAAACAGAACCCTCACGAGGCCGGCCTTCAAAAATGCACGGAAGCATCTATGATATGGTCAGTAAACATTTTACAGAAAAATAACCCAAACTAGAAAAATGGGGAACCCGGGACAAGATAAAAACTCACCTGTAGTGATCAAACACAGATTTGTGACTTCCTCCTCTGGATCCGCTGTTCTGAGAACGGCTACCGCCGCGGCTGTTGTTTCAGTACCGGTGTGTGCGGTTTGGCTGTCCGCGATCGCCAACAATTTGGCGACGAGCTAGCTCACTACCGCTGTCATATTACAGGCACTCCTTCATCACAGGCAGTTCGCCTCTAGTCTGTGCCCATCATGGTTCGGGTGATAATGATGTTTATCATTTCTCAAACCCCTTCCGAAGTCGTGGTGTTGGTTTGGTATTTTTGCAATAGCAAATTGTCGACATGTCAAGTTGTCAAAGATAAAAACAAGGTCCAAAAGAGAAATAAAAACTAGAAAGCTTGATGCTATTGTCTGATCGGGCTTAGTTTAATCTTGTTGTGAGCCTAGCCAAGAAACGCAACCGCAGGTTGTGCTGCCCAATTAGGAAATGCGTTCGAAATTTTACACGTGACCCACCTTAAATCCGTGACTCTCAACTTTTACGACCTCTCGGCACATACTTTTGCTAAAAAAAAACGCAAAAGGATGTGAACGGTGGTTGAACCAGGTCTTAATTGACTTTACCTTTCGGCTTCAGCGTTGAGAACCAATCCGGCTCCAAAACCGACCATTCGTACTTCCAACACCCAAATCTCCACTCCATGTACCTACACCTCTACACAAGCACACAGCGACACCTCTTACCACATCCGATAACCCCAAGGGCAATAAACGGATTATCAATCTCATCACAAACATCGCATGAGTAGTCAAGTCTTCCAGAAACTTAATTCATTTCTAGAATAAAGTGCCAGATATCCGACTATGCCTGGGTATCTCTAGTTAGCATAGCGTCCAGGGACCGCAACTCCGTGAAATGCTCATCTTGATAACTCCTCCCATATGCAGTAACATATCTGAAGTGCCTCATTTCGAGGCGCCTCCCAGTACTGGCCAATTATGGCACTTCGCCGAACACCGCGCTTAAGTAACGCCTACAATGTTCCTTTTTCAAATTTCACTCCGACACCGTCCGTTTTACTGAAGGTCCACTACTCCTCATACCAATATCGAGTCAAGCAAGTTATTCAGATCATCCTGATCCCTCTCGTCTGCTCCCTCCCAGCCGTAATCACTCATATCAATATCTTCATCCTCCGTCTTTTTTCCACTGCTCTTCATCCCATTCACTTCATTAATTCCGCCGACCTTCGCCTTCGCGGCTTCCATCCCCGTCATAACCAAATCGTTCCCATCATGCACCATCAGTCTCTCATCATAGCCATCGATCGCCATGAAGTCGTCCCAGTTCTCCAGCTCGCCCTCCCTAAAGCCGTTGAGTATCTGACTAACAACAACCGGCATCTGTCCCACGCCACATTCGCCGACTTCGAGTGCTAACCGCATGTCTTGCATACCCAGACTCCCTCTCTCGGCCGCTGCCTTGACTTCCACGGGTAATAAGCCGGATTTGTCTCTTTTTATGAGACCCTGCATGAATAACTCTTCTTCTCGTTCCAACTGTCGCCTATAACGCCAGCTCGTAACCCATCCCGCGCCACCCCCCGATCCCGCAGATCCGGAGGCCCCCGGCCCATTAGCCCTCGTCTTATCAAATACATTACTCAAGAAACCCTTGACGAACGTCTCCGTCGCAACAGCCATAAATTGCGCCGCATCCCCACTATGTCCCCCCACAAGGGAGTTTTCGTAACATATAGGCGTCATCCTCGCCTCTATGGATTGCGTATCTGGGAATTCGCCAGACTCGACGGAGAGGGGGACGGCGAAGCGCTTGCGGATCTCGAGGTCGTAGTTTGATTTTGAGAGGCCGCCCATGCCGCCTGCGCTTTGGGGGACGCCTCCTCCAATTCCACCGAAAAATGCCGAATTATTGATTTTCGGCAACCTCCTTACATCGGCGAGCATGGAAAGGTAGAGTCCTTCGTCCTCGTTATTCCCACTCCCAATATCCTTCAACCTCCTCCTATCCCTCCCCGGCAACGCCATGACCTCGGCCTTCCTCCTCTGCTCCGCTGCATCTCCGGAAACTACTTTTGAGGTTGTGGAGGATAAGGGCTTATCGTTTGCGCTCACCCAGGAGGCGACGGCGTGGTCTGGCATTTCGCGTGTGGAGTTCGCGTAAATGGCAGCGAGGAGCTGGTTATGGAGGCGGAGGGGCTCGGATGGGTGCGTGCTGCCCGGTGGGCTTAATATAGGATCTAGTGTTTCGGAAAGTTCCTGCTGATTTATTTTCGCTGGGAAGGTTAGCATCGTGATCTTGGTATTCTTGCATTGTTGTCCTCAAGACGAAGGGAAGAGCGCTTATAAGGGCTGCTAAGTACTGGGAAGCTTCCTGCGAACGAGGCGAACCCTCGTAAAGTCGAGCTGCCCTCGTACAGCTGGCGCGAACGAAAATAGAAAGAACATACCCATAGCATACATCCTCACCGCCTCACAATACCTTGACCACTCTTCTCCAATACTATTCTTTAGCGCATTGTACAACGGCTCCAGGTCTATCCGAGGTGGTATCTTGTCGCTCTTCGCGGGTTTCGACACGGGTGTGCCGCTCGGCGGTATGATGCTTAATGCTTTGGGTGGGAGAATGGGTGTGCTGGAGCTTATGCTGGGCCTACTCAGGGCCGCTGGGTCAATGTCTGGCATCTTGGTGGTGTAAAGTTGTGAAGTTGTCGGGAGTGTAGGGAAGGCCGGTTTGGAATGCGCCCGGTATGCGCGATGCGCCTTGGTGGATTACGAAAGATAGGCCACGGCGACGGTGATTATGGTTGTGGCATTGAACTTCAAGGGCCTTATTCTAGCCGATGAATGGGGGATCAGAGTTTTCGTGATGAAGTTATGTCGTGGTGGATGGTAGAAGGTAGAATAATGGTAGTCTGTCAGAGTTGACGTTGACGTTGTCGCGCGCGCGGCTGGGTACATTTCCGGTGGGCGAGCTGTCATATTACTAAGCACCCGTCAGTCGCGCTGCCACGGCGCGTCAACCACAAGGCTGAGCAACAACGGGGAGCTCCAGAAATCAACAAATCACCAAAGACGCTCTATTCACCATCATCTGTGCAACTTAGATCCAATTAAAGCTCTCCATACAATTTTTAGATGATATAATCACTATGTCGCAGAAGCAGCGCGAAGAGCGCATTCAAGGCGCTTTCAACCACCTCGTCAAATCGCTTGTTCCCCAGCTCGAGGATGAAGACGCAGACTACTATGCAGAAAGACGAGAGAATGCGCATGAGTTAGCAACGTCGATATTACACAGTGGCACTGCTCTGGCGGTAGTAGCAGACCGTGGGTCTCACGATCATTGAATTGTGCAGAGTTTTGCTAACTTTACGTAGTGAATCATGCAGGCGACCTCATCAAGAAAGATCTACTTAAAAACGACTCCCCGGAAAAGGCACTTCATTTCGCCAACCTGTATTCACGACTTCTGACACAACCTGTGCTTGACCAAAAGTGGGCCATTCTCTACCTGCTGTACCAGATCTCGAACTCCACAAGCGACAGCACCTCGACACGATCGCTCGACGAACTTCCAGACGCACCACCGTTACTTCCATCGACAAGCGTGGCATCATCAACAAAGCGCGAAAGGCAGTCGGTAGGTTTGAGAAGAGTAGAGACATCTATGCGCAGGAGAGAAGAGAGAGTCCACGACGAGGCGTTTGCACCACAAGGCCTGCCACGCGAAGACCCTGGAGAGAGCATAGGGATAAGATCAGGAGAAATAGATAGACGCGCAGAGAGACGACCAAGAGCGCGCGATGAATACACAGAGAGAACCGAAAGGCGCGAGAGGCAGGCCGATCGTGAGATGCCACCTCCACTAAGACCCAGCAAATCGCAAGAGCGCGATGCACGCCCAACGGTGCCAGAGAAGGATCAGTCGCAAGAGAGACCACCACAAGAATCTTTTACTCAAGAACAATCCATGCCACGTCCATCAGCGCCACAGGCCGATGCAGAGGATATCAGCCCAGCATTAAGAACAACGAGGCTAGCAGACCACTACAAACCCACCACCCCATCCGAAGTAACCCTCCTCCGCGACATCCCCTTCACCCTCCAAGGCCTCACTACCACAAGCCTAGAGTTCACCTCGTCGTCCACCCTCAAGATCCCACCAACCCTTCCAATTTCTTACGTGGGCATCCTCCACACTCTCGCCGAGCCGGGCCTCCTCTACAGAGGCCTCCAAGACTTCATCGCCACCTCAGAAGGCGGTCTCCACGGACAGGCTTTACGCGCTGCGATTTCCGAGAAACTCCGCTCATATCTTGGGCTGGTGGCACAGATCGAAGGACAGGTGCGTACCGCACTGAGTATGCTGGATGAGACTTTACCGCGAAGTGGACTGGGGAAGACGGGAGTAACGCTCAAGCGGTGCGTGATCTGGACTAAGGAGTCAACCGCCATCTTACGCCTTTTGTCTCTCATCGCCGAAGAGTCTAAAAGCAAGAAGGGAGGCCAGCTTATCAGTTTGATTCACAATTTCTCCACCTCACATGGCGACCCGTTGGTGGGTCGAGTGGCTGAGCAGATGCTGAAACATGTCACGAGACCGTTTTACGATATTTTGAGACAGTGGATCTACGATGGCGAGTTGCAGGATCCATACAATGAGTTCTTCGTCAGCCTTCAAGACGCAGCCAGTATTGCCGCCGCAGCCGACGGTAGAAAGGGCGCACACTCAGTCTGGGAAGACAAATACAAAATAGATTCCACCCAAATCCCAACCATTGTCTCCGCCGACTTCGCCCAAAAGGTCTTCCTGATCGGTAAATCCTTGAACTTCATCCGCCACTCCTGCGGAGACTCCCTCTGGGTCGATGACTACTCTTCGAAAGCATCAAAAGAGTTGAGGTATGGTGATACGGCAACCCTGGAAGCCTGGATCGATGAAGCGTATAAGACGACCATGGCGCGCCTCATCCACCTCATGTCCAACAAGTACAATCTCTTCACGCATCTCCGTGCCTTAAAGGACTACTTATTACTCGGGGCGGGTGACTTCATTGCGTTACTCATGGAATCTCTTTCCTCCAACCTTGACCGCCCGGCTGGGGTGCAGTACCGCCACACTTTGACAGCGCAACTGGACCATGCGATACGGGGGAGTAACGCACAGTACGACACTGAAGAAGTGCGCCGCCGCCTCGACGCACGCATGCTGCACTTCTCCCACGGTGAGTTGGGCTGGGACTGCTTCACACTCGAATACAAGATCGACGCCCCCATCGACGTCGTCGTGACCGAATGGGGCGGAAAGCAATACCTGAAAGTCTTTAATTTCCTTTGGCGGATCAAGCGCGTCGAGTTCTGCCTATCCACAACATGGCGCAAGATAATGACCGGAGCCCGCGGTGTGCTTTCCGACACGAGCTTAAGTGAGGAGGCACAGGAGGTGTGGAAGGGCACGAGGGGGAGTGTGGCGGAGATGAATCATTTTGTGGGGCAGTTGCAGTATTATATTCTGTTTGAAGTCATACAGTCGTCTTGGGATGAGTTGCAGGGGTCTATTGATCCGGAGGAGCATCCGCATTTGACACTCGACGACATCATACGCGCACACACCAAATATCTTCTCAATATTACAAATAAGGGCTTGCTAGGTGCTACGAAGAAAGTGGAAGGGAGAGAGGAAAATGCTTTTATGAAACAACTTAACGACTTATTACACATCATGTTGTCATATAGGGACGCTGTTGATGGGTTGTATTCTTGGTCTGTGGCTGAATTCACGAGAAGACAAGAAGGCTTCCTGAGATCCGAAACCAGGATGTCGGGGGTCGGGTATGATTCCGACGATGACCTCCTACCTACCCCCAAGACAACACGTCGTGGTGCGAAGCATCTTGACCACGATTCCATCGCATCGACTCCTGCACTCGGAAACATTCCAGGTCTCGGCAACGTCGGAGTGGGCAATGAGGAGGATGTGTTACAGAGTCTGGATAGGAGGTTGAAGGCTGTTGGGGCGCAATTTAAGTCCCGCCTGTCGGTCCTCCTGGGAGACCTTGCTTATCAGCCAGACCAGGATATGCGATTCCTTGGTGTCACCATGAACTTCAACGATTTCTACCACGCCCGTCGCAGACCGAACACCAAGGGACCTGCTCCCTTCAAGAAATCCGCCACGGCTGCCAGTATGGCTGGTGGGAGTGGAAGTGCCAGCGTCGCAGGCTAACTGAAGGATGAGCGCGAATTGTTATAGGGACATAGTGAAGGAAAGGGATAATGGAGTGGTACCGGCGTTAGTCTGATATTGAGACTTAGTTACGATACCCATGAATTGAGATAGCAAATGTACTTGAGATGTGCTATGTGCTTAACCCGTTTTCACCCCACGGTGATTCCGCATTGTTTATTTTGAGAAACTCAAGAGTCTTTTGAGTCGTTTCAGAGATGACAAAGACGCAGTGTGTCAGATTATCAGATAGGTAATGGGTCAGACTTGGGCGCGGGTACGGGTATCTCATCCAATGCTGGGGTATATCTTGGCGGGTATTCGCCCAGCCCGGCTTCCACTACGTAGCAATCCGTTCGCTCTGAAATTGACAGTATCCGGGTAATACCCGCCCGGATTTAATAAGTGCCTGAATTTATGATATAAATGCGCATTTATCGTCTTTTTAAACCGATATCTTTAATCAAACGACTCGAGAAGACCGATTCGTATGGGACACGATGTTAGCTGGATTGCGGATCATTGCGATGAGATGCGTGCCAAGGCATTCAGCAATTTACTTCGAAGTACGTGAACGATTTATTCGCTGCTGCGTTTCGGTAACTGTAAACTGTACTATATTTGTGGATATACTTTGGATCGCTGCGTCGTATCACTCATGGCATTCTCGTTCGAGTGGGTGCCTGCAGATGTCGCGAAAGTTTGTCGTCCCTTGTTGTATAATTAGTTGTACGACTGTTGTCATCCAAAGTCAGTTGCCTTGATTAACACAAATGGTCTCCAGATTACTAAGAAGCCAGCATGCTTCGAACCAGATCGCTTTGAGATCACCGTAACGGGCCTCTACTGTCACACCACACGAGAAGCTTTACACGGGACTTTTGTTGGACGGCAGATGCTTCCAAATGACTCAAATCGAACACGGGCTCGATGGGGATGAGTTTGGGCCGCTCATGGGGTAAGCATGAGCCCTGTCAAATGGTGGTTCAGTGTTGGCGCCCTGGGCCTTCAGTTCGACTGTCATATTGCGAGCGCCGCTTTTTCACATTCTCACGACCCCACATACAAACCACCAATAAACTAGCTATCAACGAATCGGGCCGGACCCTAATTCAACGTCTTGTTTTACCTTAGTACCATCGATATGGAGGGTAGTATAGGTTTTGTTCCATGAAGTCTAATATTGGCTGCGTGTTAGGACCATCTTTTCTAAGCACCGCTCCATTATTTCTCTCGTTTACCAAGTAACGCGGAGTCCCGTTGATTCCCTGAGAAACTGCTGATATCAATTTGTTCTTTAGTTTTTCTTTTTGTGCGAGTTTGGGCGCAGAAAACTTTTTGCGAAAATGGCTAGAGATGTATAAAAAGGGGAAGGTTGAGAACTTTGCTGCGTGAGATGGAGGGAAGCTCCAGCTGGCAATAATTAATGATGAATAAAGGGTGTATTGCCAGTGCACGATATTCTTTGTCGTTTTTGTTGAAACTTGGTCAACGATTTGAATTGGCTATCGAACATATCTATCTTAATTGCGAATACGACTCTGCTAGTATAGCAGGGTTCTACGAAGAACAACGGAAACGCTGCTGAGGTGAAGCCCAAGTAAAAACTGATTCTAGAAGAATCACAGACATGACTCACTTCACTGCGTACCATCATTCTCAACAGCGATAGCATATAATCGCTTCCCCGATTCAAAAATAAAGGTATCCGGATTCCATCTCCCAAAGTAATATTGTAGACGCAGCTACCACAATTACGACACCTTTCAACATGGCCCTAGGTTGTGGCGCGTTGCTACTCGTAGGTGTATCACTTTCTGCTGATGAAATCTACTTACATCAGTTCTGGGTTGCATGCTCTTCAAGCAGCCTCAGATTTCAGGCCATTATCGTGGGTTTCAGATACCATAACAACCAACCATAAGAGCACCAGGTTCCGGATAATATTTTTGCCGAAATACGGATCAACCAATAAGCCAGCTAGATCAAGCGCCGGTCGTACCTAGATGGCCATCTCTAATCCTTGTCTTCCTTTCGACAACCCGATGACCAATAACTAATCTCTCTTTTCAACTAATCTCTCTTTTCAACTAATCTCTCTTTTCAACTAATCTCTCTTTTCAACTAACCCATCTTTTCAACTAACCCATCTTTTCAACTAACCCATCTTTTCAACTAATCCATCTTTTTAACTAATCCCTCTTTTCCTTTCGACAACCCGATGGCCAATAACAGCCCCACCGATTACAAGAAACTATTTTTGCAGGCCGAAGAGCGTCAGAGACAGGCCGAAGAGCGAGAGAAGCAGGCCAAAGAGCGTCAGAGACAGGCCGAAGAGCGAAAAAAGCAGGAAACAGAGAGACGAAAGCAAGCTGAAGAGCAAGAAAAAATTGCCAAGGATAAAGAGAGACAGGAAAAGGAGCGCAATCGACGAACGACTTTTGCGGAACTCATGCGCTTCTGCCACAGTTTACTCTCCCGATCGTTGAGAGTCGAATCACCATCTCGCTCGACTACGAGGAACATACCCCTTCCCACCGGTAAATATTGCCCCACGCGACTAGCATTGTGGACCGATTGTTCAGCTCAACAGCAAAAGATCTTCACCTCTGTGTGCAACTACCTCCAGCCAACCGAGGAAGCCCGAGCACGATTGTTTACCCCCTTGATTGCGCTTGAGGAAGATGCCAGACGATTTGGTCTCCGTCCAATTAGCAGTGAACAAGGTCTCGAGAACTGCGAGCGAATCGCTGTGGAAGATCATGTTCGTGATATAATTGCAGAGCTATGCAAAATCGACGCTGCCCGATGTGAGTTCGGACTTGGAGATGGAATCTGGTTTGACAATCATACCAACTCTTTCAATCCATGCGGCGGTAGCGAGGCAAACGCAAACCAGCCATCAGGCACATCTCGCCCCCGACCCGATCAGTTCTGTATCCACCGAATTGACGGCAACACTAACACCCTCCTCACTACGGTCGAATACAAGCCGGCCCACAAGCTTTCCGTCGAAGCCCTTCGCGTGGGCCTCAGGGAAATGGACTTATGGAAATGCATGGTCAGATCAAACAAAATCACGACGGATCACGCAGAGAAATTGAAATACAACGCAGAGCGGCTTGTGTGCTCCGCCATTGTCCAGGAATACCATGTAATGATCCAGGAGGGACTCGAGTACTCTTATGTCACTAATGGGGTCGCTCGTGTCCTTCTCCGCGTTCCATACGACGACCCTAGCACATTGTACTACTTTCTCTGTGATCCTAACAGCGAACAAAGTCTCCAAGAACCGAAGACCTCCATCGCCAGGGTTCTGTGTCTGTGTTTGATGGCGTTCCATTCCCCTGTTCGTGACCAGGAATGGAGAAATACTGCACGGTCACGGCTTCCTTTGTGGACAACTAGCTTCGACCACGCTCATTCTCAGATACCTAAGGAAGTCTCACAGCAAATCGCTCCGCATTCCGACAGTACCAACTCGGAGTATGTAAGTCCAGAACCGAGCTCAGAATACCAACCATCATTGTCTCCACTGGAATCTCCAACAGCGGGTCGCCGAGTGTCTACGAGTTTTCAAGCCAGCTGTGCGCCCTCGGATGTCCAACACCGGACGCAGTCGCCAGAATCGTCAGGCTCCGACTCGAATCAAGCGACCGGCCACAAACGAGGCTTCAGCCAGGTCACATCTTCTCCTTCCGCGCAACGAGCGGCTCGTCAACGCGAGGCTGGGAAAGATCAAGGCAGCCATTCTAAACGCCATGATGCACAATTTTGCACCCAGCAATGTTTGTTGGGGCTGCAGACCGGAGGTACCCTAGACGACTGTTGTCCAAACGTAAAGCTCCATCGTCAGGGTCAAGATGACACCAAACACCCCATCACCCCGGAGAATTTGATGCGTTTACTAAAAGCACAACTGGACGAAAACATTGACCGATGCATGCCCCTCGGAGATTGTGGGGCATACGGTGCGCCGTTTAAACTCGTTTGTGCTAAATATGGCTATGTTGTCGTTGGGAAAGGGACCACATCGAGCCTCTGGAAAGAAGCCTTCCGCGAAGCGCAGGTATATCAGATCCTGCGGAAGGCTCAAGCATCCGCTGTGCCTGTTTTCCTCGGTACAATCGACTTGGCAAAAATTTATTTTCTTCATGGGGCTGGAGAGATTCGTCACATGCTCGTCATGGGCTGGGGGGGCAATAGCACCGCAACAATGGAGCTGACACCGGGGCTTCTCAAACATATTCACAAATCAAACAAGGAAATCAAAGCGTTGGGAATCTTCCACGAAGATCTTCGGCCTGAAAATGTCCTTTGGAATGAAGAGCTCGGGCGGGCGTTGATTATCGACTTTCATCGCTCTACATTGAAATGTCGGTCAGCTTCAAAGCGATTGCGAGCAAAGAGACAATTGTTGCGGACAGAGTCAGGAGATGCAAAGTGTTTACGTGTTCTATGAGAGAAGCGGTTACATACAGTTTGCGTTTTAATAGCGATTGCATATTGCATGATAATGAAACGTTTCTACCACGCGCACCGCCTGGTCGGGTAGAACATATACTGTTCCTTGGTACCGTAATATATCTTCACCTACGGTCCATACCGGGAACCCTTCAGTCCTCGGCGTCTCGGTTTCCCTGCGTTTTTCCAAAAGCAAACTCGTCAGTTGCCTGCATATCGTGGATCAGGGTCGTCAAGTCTTCCGCCGGGACACTGTAGGCGTCCTTCCCTTGGGCTGCGGTCATTGCCGTCAGCCTAGGTATCGGCCAGCCTAGATGCTTGTCATCTGTTACTCGGCTTGGGTCGTTTCCGTGCTCTTTCCCGGCTCCCACAGGCGACTTGGGCCTGTTGTGTGGGTGGGCTCTTTTCCTGTTAGACTGCCTTATTGGCCATCCTTGGATCTCGCCGGGTCCTGACCCGCTTCTATAAATTTTTGCAGCTTATTCTGTAACGTTGGCAAGATAATGTTGGGCTGGCCTCCGACCGGTTCATAGTCGGGTCTTCTGGACGGGCCGTCAGCCGGGTTCGTTTTCCCTGGTCGGTGCGAGATTGTAAAATCATATGCGGATATCATTTGTGCCCATCTGGCTTGCCTCCGGCTGAGGGTCGTAGTTTCCATGAGGCATTTCAAAATATTGTCGTTCGCCAGCACCTCGATGGTGTGTTGGCTGCCTTCAAAGTAGTACCACCAATATTCAAAGACTTTGACTATGGCCAGGAGTTCTTGGTCATGCGTCTCATAATTCCGCTCCGCCGGCTCCATTTTCTTGTTCCAGAAAGCAACTGGGTTTCCATTTGGCTTTGTTAGTGTCAACCTTGCCTTCTATCAATTGTGAGAGGATTGCTGCCAGTGCGAATCCGGAGGCATCAGTCTCGAGCTTGATGACCCTTCTGGGTTCAAAATGGACAAGGACTGGTGCTGTGGTGAATGCGTTCTTCAGTTCATCAAAAGCAGTTTGCTGGTCGGGTTTCCGTTGAAATGGTTCTGTGTGCTTCCCAGCTTTACTACCCTTCATAAGCCCTGGAAATGCTGCTACGGCGAAGAAGGACTTGACGCTCCGCTCGAAGCCCGTGGCAGAGGAAGCCTGTAACGACAAGCAAGAAGTTAACTAGCACAAGCACCAAGACGCCTTCCAGCACTACCAGCAAGAAGTCATCCACCATACCAACGCCAACGCCCACGAGCTACAGGCTCAACCTACCCACCACACCCACCATCTACATCAGCAACTACTACATCACCCTCCTCCTACACTCCATCCCTCTACTCCAGCCGGGTCATGTAACACCTGCATTCTCGCCCAACCCAACCGGCTAGGCAACGTGTGCGGCTGGACGGGCCCATGTGCGATTGTGGAGATGGGCGCGGATATGCTGACGCGGGGAGGGACGGACAGGTGGCAGACGCTAGGCTTGACTACTGTGGCGGTTACATATACTGTGGCGAATCCCGTGTTGCCGTATTATACGACTGCGATTATGGGTGACGTGGAGACGGAGGTGGAGGTGTAGCCTACTTATTGTCAGTCGGGCGGGTGTGCTTTGATATTTGAGGATAGGCTGGCGGGAATTTCGCTGGCTGGTCTAATGGATTGACGGCCTTGGGTGTATGGTGCGATCGGGGGTGTTGTGCTCTTGGAATGGAGGCGGGAGTTTTCACTGTTATAATAACTATTCCTACTTTAAGAATGATGATAACCGCTTACTTTGGGTATTCCAATATAAAAGCTTAGTTATAGTGTATGGACTATTTCCCATCTTATCTGCAGGATCATGCTCTTACTCATTGGGACCTGTGACCTTGAAGCTGAAATTGAGGACACATGTTTAATATTCTTCTGCCTATCCTCGGCATGCCAACAAAAGATGAGTCTTTCTATTTTGCATTCGAGTTACTTCCTTGCCTGTGAAGTTAGCAGCGATATTATTGTCCCTTCATATTGATCTCTCGAAGAGATGGCTCTTCTAACTTATTTCTTATTGAGCTATCGTTGGTAATCTTCCTATGTGCTAAAGTCTGAAGAATCCATCCTTCGGTGGTTGGAGCCAATTCTTCTCATCGTAAACCTTCCCTTCTCCCTCGATGACGTGGAAAGTGTATGCAACCCTCGATTTCAGGGATGTGTTTCTTCCCGATTTGTGTAAAACGTTTCCATGTATGAGTATCAACGATCCAGCCTTGACCGGACAAGCTTTGTAGATTTGTTGATCTTTCTGAGGTTCCTCCACAAGTTCCATACCATCCGGGAACTTCGCGCCATCATTCTCAACGAACTCGGTTCCACTGCTGTCCTGCTTCCTCACAAATCTCTTGCTTATCGGCGCCCACTTATGACTCCCGGGTAAGACGTAGAGACAGCCATTCTCCGCCGTCGCATCCTCCAGCGCAAACCAGAAGCCGATGGCGCTAGGTGGCTCGGTGTATAAGAAGGTTGAGTCTTGGTGCGGTGGAACTTCGCCGCCTATCTCTGGCTGCTTGAGGATAATCATTGATTGTAAAACCTGAGAGTTGTTAGTAAAATCTCTAGCAGCAGAAGAGGTTCTGAGTGGAGTACGGGATGGAATGAAAAGATCTGGGCTGGTAATATGATTGGAGGAAGTAAGAATTCCACGTACCTCGGGAGTCTTGAAGCCTAACGACTTGGCAATATTTGGCGTAGCGGGTATACATTGGATGTGGTACTTTGGGGAATAGACATTTGATATTTGATGGAGCGCTGGAGGTGGTGCCGTCAACTCAGCAAATGGTCCATGAGTATGAAGTGCATGCCCGATCTTATTCACTGCTTTCTCTTTAGGCTTCTGGAGATTACCGTCCTTGTCGAAGGCATCTATCCGACTTGTCAACGTTATATTTCACTCATCACCTCTACCTTTACAAAGATAGCAATGATTGTCGAGTCATTTACTCACCCTCCTCAAGAAAGAACCGCACCTTATCCCCGCTCTCAAGAAAGTAATCATCACCAACATGCTCCTTCCCATCCTCTCCCCCAGTTTTGAACTTTGTCAACGGATGGTCACCTAGACTGAAATTATTAAGCAGATAGTTTGTCTCGACCATGAGGGAGTCGACAGTCCCGTCCGGAAGGGCGGATTCAATGACGAGGTAACCGTCTTGCTCGAATTTCTTCAGTTGTGTCTGCGTCAGACCACGCAGATCTGTTCCGACAGCTGGAAAATACGTCATCTTGGCGGTGAAAGGATGAAGTCGGTCAAGGAGCAATATTGTGGTCGTTGGAATGAGGAATTTGAGGTGAAAAGTTGTAGGCGCAAGTGAAGTGAGTAACAGCGGGGTAGATAATGATATCTTGGCTTGTCTGTGCTGTGCTGTGCAGTGCAGAATAGAACTGAAGACCAGGTCCCTGGATTTAAACAGGGAATGGTGCTCCTATAGTCTGAAAAAAAGGGTTTATATCGCAAAAGTGTTGGGATTCGGCAAACAAAAGCGTGTCGGAGTCCAGTAGTCGCTCGCATCATCCCATTAATCATCACATGCGGTGACGAGCTTTCCCACAATCAGAGCTCTACCCACATTCGCTAGGTAGCCCCTTCTCCCATATCAAATTTTGACATCCGTTTTTGTTATTGTAAATTATGCTTGCTTTATTTACCACTAATCAGGCTCATATGGCCGAGTGGTCTAAGGCGGTGGTTTTAAGAAAGAAATTTCTGAAACACCATTATCGAAAGATGCGTGAGTTCGAACCTCACTGTGAGCATTACCTGTGTGGAATTTACTTTTGTATTCTAATCCGATCAACCAACACGCGTCTTATGATGTTTAATTGTGGTTGATTCGTGTTTTGTGGTTCTTGCTTCTGTCAATGCTGCTGTTGCCTTCTGAATTTGCGGTGTTGGGATCGTTCCTTCCATTTGTAGAGTAGCAGAGCAACGAGGGGTAGCTCTGCCGTCCCGCCGCCAAGCTTTGCCCCACTAGCTGTCGCCAACCGTCATCACAACCACAAGGTCGCAACAAATTACTCCTGATAACAAGGAGACATCTTGTCCAAACCACAACATATATCTCAACAAGCTCACAAAGCTCAGCGATCTGAGGTTTGGGAACAGCTACTAGCTTTAGCAAGACATTGGCAAGCTCACAACATCATCAGCTAAGATGTCCATCTCCTTAGACAAAATCCTGGCAGCGGCTCCAGCAACGACTCGCGGCCAGCCAACACAGCTCTCCGCCGATTCAAAGGGAGAGCGCATCGCCTACGCCGTAAGCCACTCCTCTTCTCCCCGCCAGGGCCCTTGCCTCCAACCCTTTGCGCGTCTGCTTACTAGTTAGTAGTCCGGCAAATCCATCTTCATACGCAGCATCGACATCCCCTCAGAATCCAAACAATACGTCCAACACACGTCCCAAACCACCGTTGCCCGTTTCTCTCCATCTGGGTATTACGTCGCCTCAGGAGATGTCTCAGGCCAGGTTAAGGTATGGGACAGCATCGGCGCCGAAAACACAAAAGGCACCTACCCCATCATCTCCGGCCCAATCCGCGACATCGCTTGGGATGGTGATTCCCAACGCATCATCGCTGTCGGCGAAGGTCGCGAGCGCTTCGGGCACTGTATTACGGCTGATAGTGGGAACTCTGTGGGAGAAATTTCTGGTCACTCCAGCGCTATCAACTCAGTCTCTATCCGCCAACAAAGGCCGCTGAGGGCAGCAACGGGTAGTGATGACCAGTCAATGTGTTTTTTGACGGGCGTGCCGTTTAAGTTCCAGAATAAAGTCGCAGGCTGTCACAAGGGCTACGTATACGGCGTCGCTTTCTCACCAGATGGCGAACACCTTGTGAGCGTTGGGGCGGATAAGCGCATCCAGCTCTACGACGGAAGGGGCGGCGAACCAACACGCACAATCTCGGAGTCCGACCACGCCGGCTCAATCTTCGGCGTCTCGTGGTCCGCAGACTCTAAATCATTCGTCACTTGTTCCGCGGACCAAACCGTCAGAGTCTGGACTGTGCAGGGCGAATGCACCAAGACCTGGAGATTTGGAGAAGGTATCTCAGTACCAGACCACCAAGTCGGCGTCGTCTGGCCAGCAGGCCGCACCGATGGACTTATCATATCCATCTCTCTCGCCGGCGACTTGAATTATTTATACCCCGACTCCGAGACACCTAAGCTAGTGGTGCAGGGCCATAATAGGAGTATAACCGCGGTGGGGTACGCGGATGGCACGGTGCTGACAGGGAGTTTTGAGGGGAAGGTATGTGCTTGGGATACCTCTTCTGGAGTTGGACAGACGATCGACGGGTCGAGCCATACGAATCAGATTAGTGGGTTTACGTCGGCGGGTGGGAGAGCGTATAGTGTGGGGTGGGACGACACTTTGAGAATCATCGACACCCCTACTAAAACCTTCTTGTCTTCAGCTGATGGAGGCGCAACGAAACTATCTGCCCAACCGAGGGGCATCGCAGCCGCAAAAACGACTGTTACGGGCAACGAATACGAAACCCTCTACGTAGCAACACACAAGGGCATTGACATCTTCGATTCTCAGACAGGGAAGGAGTTTGAGCATTTCGACACCCGAGAATTCACTCCCGTCACCATCGGCGCCTCCGGAAAATACGTCGCCATCTCCGACGAGAGTGGGAATGTGCATATCTTCACCGCAGCATGCAAGCCCACCTACCGCACCCTCGTACCTGAGCGGTCAATTCACCCAAGTACCTCCCCAGTCACAACTCTTAGATTTTCCCCTCGGGGGACTTATCTAGTGATTGGCACCCAGCAGGGGAAGATACAGGTTTGGGCCACGGATTCATGGACGCTTGTGACGGATAGGTGGAGCAGTCATACGGCGAAGATTATGGCGATTGATTGGAATGAAGAGGAGACACACGCCGTGAGTGGAAGCTTGGACACAAATGTCCACCTTTGGTCATTGGAAAAGCCGGGGAGCAGGGTAAAAGCTGCCAACGCACACAAAGAGGGCGTGAACGGTGTGGTGTGGACAAAGGAGGGAAGGGTTGTGTCGATGGGAGGGGATGGAGCGGTCAAGGTTTGGGACGTCAAACTCTAGTGGTGTGAATGGTTGAGGAAGGAAGCCAGACAAGGAGGCCAGACAAGGAGGCCAGATATCGCAACAGCTACAGCTATGTAATCTAAATTTTTGATTACAGCCGCTGTATCAGCCTTGCAATGTCTAGTAGCATCGTGGCAAGCAACAAAAATCGCATTTCTCTCGGGAGCTGTAGCACATCCTAGTTCGTCGCTCAAAAACCCCGGGACAACGTAACGCAACGTCTCCAACGAGGAACATAGTTCGCCAACATTTAGGTATAAATACCACTTTTGTCTCTAACCTGATGCTTCTTCACCGAGAATAAACTAGCTACGTACTCTAATTTATTGTGGGGGCACTGCGTCTGTCTTCATTGTGCTGCTTCTGCACTGGTGTTGCCGTCAGCGAGTTTGTTGTCATCATTCCCGCTCACTCCTGTAGGGTTTTGGCACAGGTGGCCGAGGTGACAACAGCACTTGACGCAACTTGGTATCATGGCCATAACAGCGGCGGCTAAGCTAAGTATGCTGTATGGGGATGTATCACAGGATTAGAAATACTTTTAGCCGGCACTCTAACTGCTTAACTATCTAGCTTACGTCTGCCCAGCTACCGTAGCATTTATAATCCCACGCTGATAGAGACAAACTGACAGCCCGCGGGTCGTTGACGTTATTACTGCGGCCAAGATGCCCGGGAACGGAGAGAGAGAAGAACTAGGGACATGACGCTTAGAGTTGTGTGTAGTAATATCGGTGCGCCACGACAGCGGAATGATCTCATGCCTAACTTTGCAAAGGAGGATGAGGAGTTGGGATTCATTGCTTTGAAACCCAGGAAGGAGTGAAGATGTGGGACGACATATGCACAAGGCGCGAGTTATATATGTGTGGTATAGACGATCCATACAAATAAATACTTTGGTCCTTCCCCGGCTTCTCTCATGCTGTTTCATTCTTGCCCCACGATCTCCGTCATAGCCACACATCCACATCCTTCACCCCCTGCTTTCTTCTGGTCCGCCTCATCAGCAACAAGCATGCTCGGGAAGATCACAAAGACCTGACTCGCGTCTCCTAGTCCCTCTAGAAAGCCAGCGCCCACTTCAGATTTCGTCTATGTTGCCACGCTCACGATGGCCAAGGTAAAGCTGCCGAAGGAGGGGACACAGATACAGCACCATTTGCATGTACGTAGTTTGTTCCTGGAGGTGGTCGACTGTTTTCAGGATAGGTACAGCGACATTTATCCACCAAGGATGAGATGATTGATGCTTAGTGTGCTGGTGAGAAGAGGGCGATTTCTGTGATGAGTAGTTGGCGAGGCCGCTGAGCATGCTCTTGTAAATGGTGAGATATATTGATAATGTCTGCACGCTCGGCCAGAATGTGGCACTTCGCTTGCGATCAAACTATACCCGTTCTGATGCAGGTCCAATAGAACTCGCGGAAGTGCGATGTCGGTAGGGACAATCTGAAGCACCGAGCTTGGTCGAGTACAACCGCTTGGCTGTTTGCAACTTTCGAATTGGGCTTTTCGAGCGCTTTCTGGTGGCACCTTCCAGCTTTTGAGCATCGCCTGACTCTACTTCTTGAGAAAACGTACTAGAACAGACTTATGGTCTAGTTTGGGTGTTCCAGGCTGTTCTTGCACGGTAGAAGAGCCTGTGGTTGCAGCTGTAGTATTTTGCTCCTTCTGCAATTTATGCGATAACGCATCAAGATCAGAGCCAGCTGAATACAGCATACAGCATATAGTAGCCGCACCGGCCATGCCCACACTGGGAACATTCAGGGCTGCTCCAAATTGACATTCCAGAGTAGGCACAATGACAACAGGTCCACAGGCGCGTACTTTCCGCTTTCGAAAGCCTTTGCCAACGGACATTGCGGCAAACCGAAGAACTCAGCATCCCATACATGAATGGATGAGCAGGAATAAAGATGCAATTCGCACTCGGGGTATTGATGTTATGTTACGCCATCTTCTATACACTTTCCTCTCGCCTACCTCTTGCTTCTCGTTCCGCCATATCTTCTCCACTCCATTCATACCATCTCCTATATGCTGTAAGTTCCAAAAACATGCAATATCCGGCTCCCATACCCGAGAACATGCTCGCTGGGCCACCACCATGTTCGTTCTCTACAATGTCCTTTTAAACAGCTCAAATGTTGTAGTAAATGATTCGGCTGGCGGTCACTAAGTCGCCGTTATATGCCGAGTCTATAAACGCTTCGCAGGTTGGCGAAATCAAAATCGAGATAGGTGATGCCGAGAAGTGTTGCAGGACGGCCGATTTGTCTGGTTTTAGCATCAGACATGCTCCCGATGTCGTCGGTTCCTCATTAGAACCTCTTCCTCTACCGCCTACCGTTCCCATGCGGCTGCGGCAGTGCGAATTGCTGGTTCGGAGTGTAGTTCATTGGCTCGCCGAGTCCTTCACTACCAAAGCTCCGATTCGCACTGATGGTCTGCTTCCTCTCATAGGTGCTAATGGCTTTGACCTCGCCCAATATCCCAATCGCATTCGACACAGCGTCAAGAAAGCGGAGATCTTCTGCAATCGCCGATCCGGGCTGCTTCACCTCCATCAGAAAATCTCGAACCTTGGCTGTGATGGTAATGAGTTCATTCCTGTCGATGCAGTCTTGAAGGGTGAGGTTTTCATGAACGGCGTGGAGGACGATCGCGTTCGACCATTGTCTAGTGTGCAATGTTAGTGGATTCTCAGCTATAAAATCTTGCAGCGAAGAAGCGGTTCCATGACATATGCGTTCGTTGCGAAACAATCCAACGGGAAGAGCATAAGTGTCACTTACGCATGTGCCGTGCCCCAAACATTGGTAACAACGAGTCGACCTCCATCATGACTGTTTGTCGCATTCCAAAATGCCTTGCAACTCGATTTCATCGCCTTCACGCCCTTCCTCGCGTGGTCGATTGTCTGCGGCTGCAAATCTTTCCCCTGGACATTATCTAGCACTGCCCTTAAGCTTTGCCTGTACAGAAGATTCTGAGCTCCATACATTTTTCCCCGCACCCTAGCTTCCAGAATATTGCCTGCTGGCGCTTGATCTTCGCGCCAAGCAAGACGACTGCAGCTGACCTGTATCTGCAAGGTCAGGAGTTTCCGTTGCACAAATTCCCAATAAGCAACGGAGAAAGGGGCGTGCTTTTTGGGCCCATAAAGCTCCTGGTGAATCATGTTCAGCTCCCGGCGGAACTCGAGTAGCATTTGGTATGCCATCAAAGCTAAATCGTCCAATTCGCCGTCCTCTAAGGCTTGGTCGAGATGAGGGTATGGCATTAGTGATTCGTAGGTGGTGACTCCGGATTGTGGTAAGCTGAGTTCAGCCAAAATATCGCTATCCGCATGTCAGTTCCATAAGCAGGGTTTGCCACCCAGGTAAGTCTCACCTTTCTAACTGTAAGCACGTCCAGAAAGCGAACAGAATATGGTTATCCTTGCGCTTTTCCTCCTTTGACAGACCCCAATGCTTAACCCCACGTTTTGCAATGTTTGGGTCCATAGAATCTGATTTCATTTCCTCAAATCGATCACGGCGTCTGATAAATGTCAGGAATGAACACCGAGGGCCCACTAATCACTTACGGTTCAATAATGAGCTGCATGACACACCCGGCTTCTTTGATAAAAAAGTGGCTTTGAACAATGCGGCCGAGTTGCCCATAGTACAAGCCCGCCAATAAGCAAGCATGCACGTATTGCAGATTTGCGCATCCGGCGTGGTTGCCTATGATATCAGTTGCCATAGCACAATAGGCCAGTCCTGGGATAACCTGCTGGTTAAGGGGTATTTCGTTCGCCCAAGATGTCTCCAGTGTGGACGGGCTATGGGTCGCTTGAGATTCTCGGCTTATCAGTGGCGAGTGCTGTGTCGGTGCGGATGAAGCAGTCATTGCCGACGGCGAATCGAGAGCAGGATCACGATATGCTCGCGGGACCTCGGGTAGCTTTTCCTTGTGCTCGCAAATCCTCCCAAGAGCACAGATCAGGAGAACGATTGCCGTGGAAAGGGAACGTTGAGGACGGCCTTGCTGCACGCTTTTCACTTCAACAGAGGGCGATCCTCTTCTACGCTTTGCGGGAGGATGTCCCACATGTGAGGCAACGGGTACTGTCTCGACAGAAGGAGGATCGACGGCGGTCTGTTTCAAAAATAATCGTGTCAGCGCATCGAGGCCATTTATGGTGATAATAGGGTGCATTCTGTTGAGCCTCTCCATGTACACGGCGCTCAATCGTAACACTGTCACCTGATTCATCGGTGGATTGCCGTATGGATCAAGTTCTTCGGGGTTGTATTTCTGATATCGGACTGATGGCGTGGATGACGATATCCGGAAAGGGTACTTCTCGGGGACTTCGCCCCAACAGGTATCAGGCGTTGGGGAAGCTCCTTCCGAAATATTGCTACCGCGAGGCGTACTATGTAACAGGTCTTGACGAGCATACATTCCGATGTTGTTGGGATTCTCGAACCCTTCTCCAATGCCATGAACCCTCAACACGCCTCTCCTTTGTTCAACTTCCAAAGGAATAAACTTGGGAATACTGTCTGCTTGGAGTGATCTTTGCCAGACACTCTTTACTGCGATCCAGTTCAAAACGACGTGCGACCCCGATTCATGCCACCTTGGGATGCTATTCACCACTTCGGTATGTGGAAAATTTTGTGAATCGTCCATATCATTGTATGGCTTTGGCTCCCTCGCATGGTTTTCTGGTGCAATTTGGTCGAAGTAGGCGTTGTCCACAGGAGCAATGTTGTCGTCATTTGGCAGTGGCGTAGTGAGCCGGCGCTGGTTCCTTCTTGCATTCCCAAGTGGCAGCTGGCCATCAATGGTCTCGCCCTCGTCCTCTTCATTCGACTCGACTGAGGACGCTATGTCGTACATGTTCATTTCCCCGTCGCTGTCCGATTTTTTCATGTCCATGCCCATCTCGTCAGAGACTTCCTTCTGAATCTGCACATATTCAGGACACACCTTCGAAAGAACCTTTCGTAGTAGAAGAAGCTGCTCCTGTTGCTTTCGTATCTGGTTTTTCTGCCGTTTCTCATGCTTCTCTATTCGGCGCATCTCGTCTTGCCTGGCTTTCTGTTCTTTTGACGCATGAGAAACTAAAATATCTTTCAAGTTATTGATTTGAGCTGCGATGTCGCTGTTGAGCTTCTCCCCCCTATTGCAGTTAATACAAGGCATGTCACAAAGGCTTCTTGGAGCTTACTGCTTAGGCGGTGGTGGGTCGTATTTACACTCGACTCCTTTATCTTTGCACCCTTGGCAGGGCTTTGGATCTGTACATTTGGCCTTTGCTTTCCGACATTCTTCGCAAGCCTGCCACATGGTCAGCCTTCGGTCTCCACTTTGCACTTCCGATAAGGGTATTCTACCATTGTCGTCCTTGCTGATCTCTTTTTCTGTGAACTGCTAGCACTCGCAGCAAATTCGAAGGCAACACTCGAGTCTCTAGGAATATCGTCTCTGGAGGGATCATACATCGCCGGTGGGTAAAATGACGGCGCTTCTGCTGGTATTTGAGACCGTGGAAGTTGCATTTGATATGGCTGAGGCGGGTGCAATGTCCCATTTGCGCCGTTTGCATGATCATATGGTGGCCGCATATCGTCTCGTTCTTGTCGATGATCGAGCGGGTGATGGCCGGTTGAGTGCGGACGCACGCCGTGTAGTTGAGGGCGTTCGAGCATAGGGTCTGCCTTGACTAACGGTTCTCGGGGTTGATGCTGCGGATAGTCATAGGGCATCTGGCGTCGATGAGGCTCCTCTCCGAAGCTAGTAGGGTAATCAGAGTGTCGCCTCGGAGGTTGCGGCAGTGGTTGTCCATGCCTAGGTGGAGGGAGAGACCTCTCATGAAAGGGTCTGTTGTCGTGGGGCCAGTGGGGAGGAGATTCCCTTCGCCGTTTGGCGACCGGTTGGCCCTCCATAGCGACTTATGATTCGAGTTCCTGGCAGGTGCGTGCAGAGCGTGTGAGTCGGTTTTGAGTGCTCTTGATAGCGTTAACATCGGCGTTTTCTTAGCCTCATGCAGTGGAGCGAAGTGACGGTGCAGGCGCTACTTGATCTACGCGTAAGGTAGATAGATGTCCGGCGCCGATGTTGGACGTACTGATCGAATTTTATCGACGAATAGAGCGGCAAAGTTCAGGATCGTGCTTCACAGTCAAAGCAGTCAGCGAAAAGTGCCATCGCATCAGAGTAGAAGGCTCCAACGTAGTTTAAACGTAGGGTTGCCACGGCTGGGGTGTACTCACTCTCAATTAGCATTCTAGCGACACATAAGGTGAACCGATCTACGAAAGAAGTACGAATGAAGGTTCAGGCCACGCGATAACCACGATATTCCTCCAAGGCAAAGTTTTGATCTCGAACACTAGAGAAGCGCCCAAAAACACGGTCGAGGGCCTCAGCTACGTACACAAGTAGTGTTTGTACTCTAGACAGTTGTATGGTTGGCGGCAGAAGGTTTGTTTCTCCACTGCAGATCAATTCGGATCGCAGGACGTGCAGGGTGATTGCAGCAGCCTTGGCCACCCCCCACTGTTGTGCTGCACAACGTCGATCGTTGAAAGTAAGGCGTACCGAAGAGTGGAATTGGATTTTCCTGTGATCCGGGATATTCTTCAGAGTAGTTCGTGAGGGTTGGGCAACGTCGGGTATTAATGAGGATGCGAAGTATATGAGGCGGGTTCATAAGGCTCGAATTGCTGATGTTCGCCGTGGAGAGCTTCAGTCTCCAACGTAAGCTGTGGCCTTTTGGGAGGCAAGAAGAACCGACGTCGCGCGAGTTTGCGGCCTGCGGACGGAAACTAAACCCTGACCTTGGTAGTGTCGGTTGCGCTCCAGGTGAAGAACGCGCCGTTGTTTGACGTGGTTCCCTTCGACCTCCGGCCCAAGTTGAGACGAGTACGGGATGGCGTTGGTCAAGCAGGTCAAGCAAGCAGGTTGAGCAAGCAGGTTGAGCAAGCAGGTTGAGCAAGCAGGTTGAGCAAGCAGGTCGAGCAAGCAGGTCGAGCAAGCAGGTCAAGCATGCAGGTCAAGGAAGTCAGGCAAGTCTAGCAAGTCCAAGAGGTCAAGCAGGTCCTTCTGAAAAGTCACTAGACCGGCCGGGATAATGTTAACAAGCAGCGATACAAAGACGGAGCATCAAACTCATGCGGCGGTGGTGGCAGTGGCAGGACTAGGATTGAATTAGGCGAATTTTCCACTTTATTTAACTTTGACTTTTCCACAGTGCCGGATACAAGGTAGCGAAAGAAGCCAGATTGTGAGGACGGTGGACGGTGGACGGTGGACGGTGGACGGTGGACGGTGGACGGTGGGTTGGGTGGTAGATAGTGGGCGGTGAGAGGAAGCCCGGTAGAGGTAGAGGGCGAGCGGTGGGAAGAAGCCCGGTAGACGGTGGGCAGTGGGCGGTGGGCGGTGGGACGAAGAAGCTCACTCCAAGTCTCCAAGTCTCCAAGTCTCCAAGTCTCCAAGTCTCCAATTCCCATCAAAAGTTCAACCTTCACCCTGGCCGGGAGGCTGGCTACAAGGCTGTGGCGTGATGGCAATTTTTTTTATTTATTTTTTACCTTGAACAGTCTTGCGGGTAGTTGGGCAAGGGAGACATGCCTATACTTGGCGTTGTAGAACTTGGGTAGCTTCTGGTGCAAATTCAGCTGCCGAGAGACCCCTTAGGGACTTGGCCTTCAAATCTTCCACCTCAGCTCGTCACTTCCATCCGCAGACGACAAGCAGCCAACAGGTTAGAACTTTCGCGCCAGAGCATACTGGCCTCTCTGACATCACTCTGAGATCTCCCTGAAATCTCTCTAAAATCTCCCTCATTAGCGACCATACACTCTCAAGCTCCCTGTTCTCCAGCATCCACAACAAACCTCTCCTCCGTCGCCCACGCCGCTTTAACCCCACCATTCTGCCACCCTCCTCCGCCCACTTCTCGCTCACCTCTCGCTCGCTCACAGAAACTTCATCTTTACCCCTCCAAGCTTCCCATTCGCTGGCATGATCCCTCTCCAAGCTTCCCATTCGCTGGTATGAACCCTCGCCAATAGAACCTCATTTCCCCAAGCTTCCCATTCGCTGTCATGACCCTCCTACTCCTACCCACTCCACACC